>JAPPVO010000013.1:47141341-47304144 GCA_030407325.1 Camellia japonica | reverse complement strand
ACGGAACTTTGATCCTTTCCTTGGGTTTGGCAAAGAAATATGTTTTCAAAGAAGGACGCAATCTTTGACTCCATGATGATATTCTTATGTATATCTGAAATATCAAATTTGCGCACAAGAAACCTATATGCACTACTATTCTATACATAACTGATAAATATATAATCCATGGATTTCGGGCTTATCCTAACCTGCTTGGGTGTAGGCACCACCACTTTTGCAAGGCACCTCACCATTCGTAAGAATTATATGAAGGCTTGTGGCATTTCCATAATTCATACGGGATCTTGTCCACTTTCTTCCGAGATATTTTATTTAGAATGTAATTCGCAGAGAGAATTGCTTCTTCTCATAAGTTCTATGGAAACCCAGAACTAATCAACATTGCATTCATCATTTCCTTCAATGTCCTATTTTTTTGCTCAGCAATACATTTGATTGAGGGAAATAAGGCGCTGTGGTTTGGTGAATAATCCTGGATTGAGCATAAGTCTCAATAAAGGATGATTCATATTCTCCACTGCGATCACTTCTCAATGCCTTAATCTTCTAGCTTAGTTGATTCTCAACTTTATTCTTATAAATAATAAATTTATCAATTTTCTCATCTTTGCTTTTAAGCAACTTCACATAACAATATGTACTGCAATCATCAACAAAACTGATGAAATACTTGTTACCACCTCGAGATTGTATGACTTTCAAGTCATACACATCACTATGCATTAAATCCAAAGGCTCGGAATTTCTTTCAACAGGATGAAACAAAGTCCTAGTCAACTTTGCTTCTACACAAGTTTCATACTTGTGATTTAGATTAATCTTGAAAGATGGTATGTGATATAACTTGATTAATCTATGCAAATAGTCAAAATTTACATGATCGAATCTACCATGCTATAAATCATTACAAGAAATAAAGGTTTTAGAGACAAAATCACTGTTATGGACAATATTTTTGTCGCAAAAAGTGTTATTATTTTATTTTTAGGGACAAAATTGAACATTTAGTGATGAATTACTAACCTTTTGGGACCAAATTTTTGTATCAAAAAATAAACCTTTTTGGGACCAAGTTATTTTGTCCTTAAAAACTCATTTTTTGACTTTTCGGGATGACCTTTTAGTGACTATCCCTATGACAACTAAAATTATTCCTTAAATATTTTTTGCAAAAAAATTTATACTTTTAGAGACAAAAAAACTTGGTCTCTAAAACTCTTATATGTTGTAGTGAATTAGAAGAATCAAGTATATAAATAGAAGAACAAGAATTCTTTCGTTAATCTTTGGGACAATAGTTGTAGCTGGTTTTTCGTGCTCCTCGGAGGGGTTTAGTCTCCTCAGATGCGATTCCCTACAATTTGGACTGCTGTGGTTTTGAATTTGGTTTCATGAGTACAATGCGAGACAAAAGAAAATGAGAGTCCAAATCTGGTAAATCCCAAAAAAATCCACTAATAACAAGAGCTGCCAAAAATGGACTGCATTGCCAGATTTCAGAGTCGTCGCCTAATATTTTTGGGAGAATTAGAAAATCCGTGACTCGTGCCAAAGGCCACTTGTTCGTCATAACCAAAGTTGTCTTGGTTCGAGAACTTAGGTATAAGAGGGGAAGGTTATGAATTGAGCACCCCACAATTATGATGTGAATTTTATAGACATTATATGATCATATTCTGATTTATTAATATGCTAACATTACTATGTGAGGTAAATAAGTATAGACCACGTCACTTACTTTGGAATGCTTTGATTTCATGCTTTTTGAAAGACTTTTCGAATATGTGCAACTCAAAGGAAAAATGAGCTCATATGTACAACAATCAAAGTCATTCCAATTTAAGCAAAATAGCCTCCATCCATAGGCATTCATAGAGATATTTCAAGTAAAAAAGTAGCCTCATATGCTAGATATGGCAATACACACATGAACGCTATGCTAAAGCAAAATCGCTCACCTAGTACTCAACCACAGCAAACCAAAGAAAAATAAATAATTTAGAAAAATGCATGATCCTAGTATGCAAATGGCTAATGCAACACATACAAAATGCGACTAATAAATTCGGCTACTAACATGACATGTGAAGCAACTTAAAGCATGAGGTAGCGCACATAATCATTTAGGAAGTAGTAAAAGCACTATGTATGATGAGCCGAACCTTAATGTGTGCAAAAATGGATGTGAGACATGGGAATGATAGAGATGAAAACATGATGTTATAAACAACGATGATAAGCATGTAAATAAAATGGAGAAATAAATGGGAGTTAGAAGATATACATCAAGTGTTACAAATTTTCCCTCTTACAAGAGGGTCCGAATGTCCTAATTAACTATTTATTACATCATTGAATGAATAATCACCTAATTATTACATTTACAAATATTATAGAAGTAAATATATATAAAAAAAAGTGCACAAATGAGAACAACCCTCAGAAACTGCTCTACCTGCCTTCGGGAGAACTGCTCTGTTTTATCCTCAGCCACTGCTCTATTTTGTCAACAACAGTAAGCTATTTGTCCACTTTGAGGCCCAGCTGTTCCACAATGAGGTCCGGCTAGGTCTAATAATAGAAGGCTGTGCTTCATTTTCAGCAAAAAAACTTGTTTTGTGCAGTGAGGTAATAACAGTGCAGACATAGTATTTCCAAAAGTTGTTTGTCCTTTCTATCCTTTCCTATCATGAAGATACTCAAGAGAGGAATAGCTTTGCTTCATAAATCATCAATCGTCACAAGGTTGTTGCATGATGATCTTAGAAGCAATAGGAAAAGAATCTATTAAACATAGAAACAAGGCTATTTTTCTTACCTCCTTCCTATCATAAAGGTATTCAAGGAAGAGGTAGACTTGCTTCACAAACCATCAAACATCACAAGATAGTATGTGATGATCATAGAAGAGACCAAAATGAAAAATATTAATAACTCAAAAATTGTTGTAAGCTCCTCTTCCTACTCATGGAATAAGGATGAGACACCCATTTCCATGCTTCAAAGTGGAACTAGAAAAGAGTTTTCAACACTTTTGATAAAGAGCTCTATATGAGCAATAATGGAAATAAGGGAGAAACTCAAAAAAAGAAAAAAAGAAAAAAAAAAGAAAAAAGAAAAAAAGAAGCTAACTATCAAAGTTTAAACACACAACTTATCAAAATTGTTGACAACTTCTCTTTTATTCATGGAATAAGGATGAGACATCCATTTTCATGTTTCGAAAATGATCGGAAAGAGAGTTTTTTAACACTTCTGACATGGAAGCTATCACATAGATTCGAGGTAAACAACAATATTTATGAGAGCGGAAGATTTATAAGTTGACGCCCAAAATTTGAGGACATCATAATAAGGTTTAAAACTTAAAGTCAATTTTCTTAATTAAGAACTCATCATCAATGTTGCCGCAGAGTTTACCATCATCCATTAATTAACAACACAGAAATTAGAAGTTCTTAAATTAAAACTCCAATAAAACTTAAAGCTTAGTCTTAGTACATGAAAGAAAGACACAAATACACACACACAAAAAAAAAAAAAAAGGGTTCATGGAACTTGGGCACACTTCAAGCTAACCAAGGTTGAATGTCACCTTCCAAGACCTCGGTGTTACCATCGGTTTCTTCAGTACCTGGTATAAAACGCCAAGGCAATGGGAATGCCAATGAGCGACGAGCTCAATAAGATACTACAACCCAAAAATACCCACCCCGATAATAATACTCACAATTAATGAATACTATGTGGTAACAGAGTAACAAGCAGTGTTTAATAAGCATAATAGAAATGCTATCAGTTGAAATAATAACAATAAATAGTAAGAATAATGACAAATGGAAGTAGTAATTCATCATAAAGAAAATGTCAACTTTTTTATTTTTTATTTTTAAATTCACACAAGTTTAGTTTATCAGATAAGTCTAAGTAACTCTCCGCGGATCACTATTTCCACTCAACTGCTAAGCAGTGGCCATGGGCAATTCTGACTCCTCCTTGGTCAAATATTCAAATGTTTTTTTGCTGTAACTACCAATGATGCCCACGCACCAAGGTTATGTACTCGAGTCGTGACATCACGGTCTGCCCCAAGGGAACGATCTATGTTGTGACACCCGCACCACCAACTTTATATCTCCTACATCGATAAGAGTCGAAATACCTTCCCGTGCCATGTTAGGGTTCGCAACTCACTTGCGCAAGACTCTAAACTGGGCTCACCCCATCACTTTTAAACTATAATGTATCGATTCAATTTCGTGTTTTTTTACTTTGTCGAATTCACATTTTGATGCATGTACGAGTTTTAGTTTGAAAACCATAGTGACATAAGGTTTATATAGCACAACACAACTATGTATGGCAACCAAAATAAATATTATAGAATGTCTTAGGAGTCATCACAAAATTTCTTAGAATTTCCCACACTTCTTATTTTCAGCACTTAATGATCAGACTAAAAATAATGAAACCCATTCCAAACGAAATTCAATTAGTACGATATTTTAAATGGTAATAGTTCATTGAGTTAGGAAAATATTTTGAGAAGAATACCAGGGCTAAAAATGATTTGAAAATGTAGAAATAAAATTTGGAAGAAAACTGGTTTCTGGGACAGTGGGTTACAGCAACTTCTAGCACAGGTGTTCTGTGTTTGAAAATAAAAAGAGGCCTCAAAAGATGTCAAAAAGAGGTAAGGTTAGAATTTTTTTACTATATATTATTTGAGTTTAGAACATATTTACAGAAGAGCTTGAAGACTGAAAACCAATGGAAGATGGTCAAATAATTTTACTAAGAAACTTGTACAAATTCTGTCACATTTTAGTAAAATTGCAATTTCTCCTCTTATACTCATCCATTTTTTTGTGAAATCGGCGGCAAATGAAAGATAACTCTGATATCAAACTATCCCAAGTGGTCGTGCAGAAAAATAACATTTTCAAAGAAAATGGGACCTGTTTGAAGTCACTGTTCCTACTGTGTTGTAAGCAACACTTAGAACAAATATTTATTTCGGTAAGAAAATGGTGTCCAATGATTTTATTAAACTTTTACACAGTATAGAACACCTATATATACTCCTAGTAAAAACAGATTTTTAACACAAGTTATTTTCAATTTATTAGAGCATATTTCATCCAATAAAATCTGAAACAGTGAAGAAAATATAAATTTCAAGTATAAGTGAACCAACTTTATCTCATTTTACTCTCATGCAAGATTATTTCAAACAATGGAGAATATTTGAACACATAAGAAGATAAAATCAATTGCTAAACCATCTAATCTATGCTTGCAAGAAGGAATTGAAATCATATAATCATGAAATTCTCATTCTATCAAAATGTAAACATGCATTGAGTTACTCTTGCTATGTATGTATTAATAATGCATACTCTTGCATATATTTAGTATATAGATTCAGTTAAAAAAAATATCTAAGGGAGGATAGAGGTTGAGTATTCCTACCTCAAGAGATTTTACAAATTATCCTCAAGATTAGTTTTGAAATGGTGACCACCAAGCACCCTCTCATTTTCCTCTCTTTTTCTTTTCTTTTCTACTCTTTCTCTCTCATTTTTTTTCTTCTCTTTGCTCAGCTGTAGTAGTAGAATGGATAAATAGTGTTCTTATTTGTAGGAGTTTGGAGGTAGAATTTATTTATTTATTTATTTATTATTATTATTATTATTATTATTATTATTATTATTTATTTATTTATTTATTTGTTCACTTGGGAAACATTACCTACATGATATAGGCTTAGAGTATAATTGTATACATGTCTTAGCATGCATTGGCATGCCTCCAGTAGCCTTCTTGGGAAGGAGGGGGCCAAATTTCCCTGCCCAAAATCTGATTTCATACCTTCTTCTTCTTCTTCTTCTTCTTATTTTTTATTTATTTTTTATTTTTTGTGTGTGTACAAAATAAAATCAATGTATATATAACCTATTCACTAGATGTTTTCCTCCCTGCTATCCTCTAACTAACTTAGTTATTATTTGTTTTACTCATTTAGTTTTCACAACTATATTTAGATACAGAAATTTAATCACAGAAAGATAATTAAATTTATTTAAAGGAGTTTAATATTGGTATTAGTCATGATGCTATTAGCATTATAATTTAACATTTTAATAATCACTATTAATTGACTTAATATTATTATTAACAAATTAATTAGTTGTTTAAAATTCAGATTCTTACAACCTATCCCCCTTAAATAATTTCGTTCTCGAAATTTTTAGCGCATACCGTTATCTTCAAACAACTAAGGGTAGTTAGCTTGTATTACATCCTCTCTTTCCCAAGTAGACTCCTGCACTCCTTGGTGTTGCCTCAACATTCGCACCAAGTAGATGACTTTGCCTCTCAGGTTCTTTTCTCGTCGATCCATAATCTTTATAGGCCTTTCCTCAAAGCTTGCATCTTCATTGAGATCAATCTCTCCCTAGTTGATAACATGGGAAGGGTGTGGTTCATACTTCCGTAACATTGAGATGTGAAAAACATTGTGCACTGCTGCGAGCTGTGGTGGTAGTGCTAAACGGTATACCACTTCTTCTATCTTGCTTAGAATTTCGAAGGGCCCCACATAACGAGGTGCAAGTTTTCCTTTCTTCCCGAATCGTATAGTACCTCAACGAGGTCGAACCTTGAGAAAAACATGATCCTCTACCTCAAATGTTAAGGGTCGTCTTCTTTGATTCGCATAGCTCTTTTGTTGACTTTGGGTTGTGATTAGTCATTGTCTGATTAGTTTATCTTCTCAGTGGTCTCCTAAACCAAGTCTAGTCCTAAACAAGGTTACTTCTCCTACTTTAGTCCAACAGACTGGTGATCGACAAGGTTGCCCATAAAGTGCTTCATACGGTGCCATTCCAATACTAGCCTAGAAACTATTGTTGTAAGCGAACTCAACAACAGGTAGGTGTTTCTCTCAACTTCCCTTAAAATCCATAACATAAGCTTGAAGCATATCATCCGAGGTTTGTATCGTCCTTTCAGAATGCCCATCTGTTTGTGAGTGAAATGCCGTGCGAAAGCATAAGTTCTTTCCTATTGCCTTCTACAAGCTCTGCTAAAATTGAGAAGTGAATCGAGGATCACGATCAGACATAATGCTAACTGGTATTCTGTGTAATCTGATCACTTCTTTGATGAACAATCTACTGAGTGAATCTAACGTATCTGATAACCAGACAGGTAAGAATCGGGCTGTCTTAGTTAGTCGATCTACCACTACCCACATGTCGTCATGTCCGTGTGGTGATCGAGGTAAACCCGTCACAAAATCCATGGTTATGTGTTCCCATTTCCACTCCGGGATTGGTAAGGGTTGAAGTGTTCCTGCCGGTCTTTGGTGTTCAGCTTTTACTTGTTGACATGTCAAGCACTGAGACACAAACTTTACTGTACCCCTTTTTATTCCACCCCACCAATATTGGCGTTTTAAGTCTTAGTACATCTTAGTACCTCCTGGATGAATTGCGAATACTTAATGGTGGAATTCCTTAAGTACCTTTTCCCTCAGTGAGTCGTCACTTGGCATGAACATTCGACCTTGATATTTCAAACTCCTATCTGTGTGAATTTCCCAACCAGGCATGGTTTCACTAGATTCCATTCGTGCCTTGATGAATGCTACCTCTTAATCGTACTTTTGTGATTCTAATATCTCATTCAAAATTTTTTTCATAGCAATCTGAGCACCAAGGTAAGCCTTTTCATCTTGAACCTCCATCTGTATCCCAAATTCATTGAGCGTTCCAACCATATTCCATTCTGTAAGTGCTAAACTAGCAACAATCCCTCTATTCTTATGACTTAGCGCATCTGCCACCACATTATCCTTGTCGAGATAATAGGAAAGGGTAAATTGGTAATCCTCGAGATACTCCATCCAGCGTCTCGGATGCATGTTCGGGTCCTTTTAGGTGAACATATACTTCAAGCTTTTGTGATCGGTGAATATCACAAATTTTTCACCATACAGGTAGTGTCTCCAAATTTTGAGTGTGTGAACTATAGCTGCTAACTCCAAGTCATGAGTGGGATAATTCTTCTCATGGTTCTTTAATTGGCTCGATCCATATGCCACCACCTTGCCATTTTGTATCAATACGCACCCCAGACCTTCTTTGGAAGCATCATAATACACATTGTACCCAACGTTACATTCTGGTACAATGAGAATAGGGGCATTCGTCAATCTTTTCTTGAGTTCTTAAAATGAATTTTCACAAGACTCGTTCCATTCAAACTTAACTCGTTTTTAAGTCAAATGTGTCATTGGTTTGGCTAATTTTGAGAAGTCTTGAATGAATCTTCGATAGTAACCGACCAATCCTATGAAACTACGAATCTCAAATGTGTTCTTAGGTTGCTTCTATTCTGTCACTGCTTCTACTTTAGTTGGGTCCACTGATATTCCTTTTTCAGACACCACGTGACCCAAAAATTTTACTTCCTCCATCCAGAACTCACATTTATTAACCTTAGCATACAGTTGGTTCTCTCTCAAGGTTTGAAGTTCTATTCTCAAGTGTCGTTCATGGTCTCCTTCAAACTTGGAATACACCAAAATATCATCAACGAAAACTACCATAAATTGATCTAAATAAGGCATGAATATTTTGTTCATTAAGCTCATAAACACGCTTGGTGCATTGGTTAGGCCGAATGGCATCATTATGAACTCATAGTGATTGTAGAAATTTCAAAATGCAGTATTCTATATGTCTTTATCATGCACACGTGATAATTGGACCTAAGGTCGATTCTAGAGAAACTCTTTAATCCTCCTAATCGATTGAGTAGAACACCAATCATAGGTAAGGGATTATTAATTTTTTTGTTTTTTTTTAGTGACTCAATTGAGTTGTTAATGGTCGATGCATATAACCTAAGTTTTCTATCTTTTTTGTTGACGAACAACACCAGTGCTTTCTGTGGAGATGTACTCGGTTGAATAAATTCTTTGTCCAACACCTCTTGTAGTTGTGTTTTCATTTCTTTAAGTTTAACTATGTCATGCGATGCGGTGCTATATATATTGGCGACATTTTGAGTTTTAACTCAGTAGTGAAGTCCAGCTCCTGTTTGAAGGTAATCTTGGTAATTAGTCAAAGAAAATGTTGGTGTATTACACACTACATAAGGAAGTCCTATATCTTTCAACTCTTCACTTTCAAGTGTCAAGCTTATCAATTGCTCAGCTAGCAGGTCGTGCCATTATGACTTGTAATACGTAGGAGACAGAGAATCCTATCTATCCCCCTTAAATTAAAAAATCATACCGTCAAGCAAAAATTCATCACCGACCTATGGTAGCAATCTATTGTCGTTTGATTGACTGCTAATCAGTTTATTCTTTGGTTTACGTCGTGGCTTAGAGACTTCTAAGTTGTAGGACTTACATATGGGATCTATTCGGACTGAACTACCTAAATGTGGTTCTACACTCATGACCATTTCTAATTGACCTGACTTCAATCCCAAGATTCACACAGTTATAGTAGAGAATAAAAAGTATGAAGTGGTTACGAAATAGCATAATTAACACAAGAATTCAAATGGAATTTGAGCAGACGGTACAGTTAGATGACATGATGGTTTTGGACTTTTAATCGGGTTAAGATTATGGAGCTGGTGACCAAACTAGATATTTAAATTGAAATTGCATTTTTCCATATACATTTCAAATAAAATACCTAAGATTCTTCACTCTGTAAAGATTAAATGAGTGCAACTGGTTTTCAAGAGAACAACATAAAAGATACAATAATCAAGGCTCAAAAATTCCCAATTGATCATCTTAAGGCAATACTTTGACGAATTGGAAAGGTTCAATCAAGATACAGAAGTGATATATCCGAAAAATTTGGCATCAAGCTAGAGGTACAGTTAGGATCAAACAAGGATAGTTACTATGGTTAGCATAAAGTTCGCATAAATCACGAGTCACATAACTCTATGCCTTCTAACATATGATACTACTCCTCAATTGAGGTTAAACCTCTTCCCACCGTCCCTAGGTATTCTAACCTAGAGCTTTGATACCATGCTGTGACGCCCCAAAATTTGAGGACATCATAATAAGGTTTACAACTTCAAATCAATTTTCTTAATTAAGAACTCTTCATCTATGTTGCCACCAAGTTTACCATCATCCATTAATTAACAACACATAAATTAAAAGTTCTTAAATTACAACTTCTATCAAACTTAAAGCTTAGTCTTAGTACATGAAAGAAAGAGACAAACACAAAAGAAGAAAGAAGAAGAAGAAGAAGAAGAAGAAGAAGAAGAAGAAAAAGAAAACTAAAAAAAAAAAAAAAAAAACCTCAGAGAAAGGGTTCATAGAACTTGGGCACACTTCAAGCTAACCAAAGCTAAATGTCACCTTCCAAGACCTCGGTGTTTCCTTCGGTTTCTTCAGTACCTGGCATAAAACGCCAGGGTAACGAGAATGCCAATGAGCGATGAACTCAATAAGATACTTGTAGCTTGACTTTTTCTCGCCCCCTTTCGAAAGTAGAAGAAAACCCTACAGTATCGGACTCTTGCCGTTCTGAATCTGATCTCACAAGTGCAATGTGAAATAGATAATCACCAAAGAGTCAAAATCCGACAAATCTTTTGGAAAATTGATTTTGAATCCAATTGCCAAAAATGGACTTCTTTGCCAGATACAGAGTCGCCACCTAAATATTTTGGGAAATCTAGGAAACCCATGACTCGTGCCAAAGGCCACGTATCCGTCATCACCAAGATTGACTTGGCTCAGGAACTTAGGTACGAGAGGGGAAGGTCATGAATGAATTGAGCACCCCCACTTGCCCGATCAAAGATCGGCCTCTATTGATCATGATATGAATCTTATTTACATCATATACTCTTGTTCCGGTTTATTAGGCTAACATTTACTATGTGATGCGCACACACACAAGTATAGACTAATTTTGCAAGAATTGAAACATTTCAATTCATGTTTGTTTTGACAATTGTTTCGAATATGTACCACTTGAAACAGTGATCGCATATGAACATTACTCAAATTATTCTAATTCAAGCAATAAGCCTTCATCCACAGGCATTCAAGCAGTTTAATAATTAAGCACTTAGCCTCATGGCAAGCATGCTAAACATGGCAATAATCACACAAATGCAATATGCTAAAATGAGTAAAGGCTCACCTAGTACTCCAAGCCAAAAAGAAGATAAAGTTAGAAAGATGCATGACCCTAACTTATGCAATTATGACTAACGTAATACATGCGATATGCGATTAATAGACTTGGCTACTAATATGGCAAATGAAGTAATTTTGATAGTATGCGGTCTAAGCACGTATTCAAAGAAGTATTAAACTAGTAATGTAGTTAGAATGATGAACCGAGCCTCGATGTATGCAATACAAATGGATACAAACATGAAGTATGCTAAACAAAACATCATGTCCCTAAACTAACCATCATAAGCTAGTAAATAAAAGGGAGAAAGACATAGGGTTGGAAGACATACACATTATTACATTGCGCTCTCACGAAGGAGAGTTCGAATAAACTAACTAGCTAACTAACTAACTAAAGCTAAGCTAATTATTACACAACAAATGAAATTAGCTAAACTACTTAACTAATTATTTCAACACTTGAATTAACTATTCTAGCTAACTAAAACAATTACAAAACGAAATCGAACAACTAGTTAACTAACTAATTAATTATAAAAAAATCAACTAGCTACAACTAATTAATTACAACAAACATCTAAGCTAAATATTTAAACTTAAACATGCTTGGTACGCGAGTAATGCTCATGAACGTGCTCGGTTTCCACCCCGAAAAGCCACTGTTTTGCTTTCAGAAGGTCTTTGTTGCACAGTAGAACACTAACACCTTTGTCCACTTCCAGAATAGCTCTACTCTGCTCAAAGAACACACTGCTGAATTTTGCATTAGTGGCCAGCCGGCCAGTAGTGAGGGCCTGTCGGCCACCAGTGATAGCCGGCCGGCCATCAAAGGTGGCTTGCCGACCACAGAAAGTGGCTTGTCGGCCACTGCTGCCCCAGTTCATCTTGCTACAACAGAGAACAAACAGAGTATGCACAGGGTATTCTCAAGGGTTTGTTTGCACAATTCACCCCTCCTTATCATGAACAAATCAAAAGAGTAGTAAACTTGGTTCACAAACCATCAACTCAAGCAATTTCATTGCATGATGGCTCATGAACCAAAGTGTGCAAGTTCAACAAATGTAACAAAATATGACTCAAACCTCCCCTCTTTCATGAATTGATCAAGAGAAGTGGTGACCTTGGAAACTTGAATCATTTCATCACTAATGAGTACGAAATGCCTCAAGCTTCCATGTGTTCAATTAACATTCGATTGAACACAAAACCAATTATTATCATGCACCATTTTAATCCCATTTTAATTACCAACCATCCTTTAATCAATTGAGTCCAAAGGTGAGTTTAAGTCCTCTAATAGAAAGAGGGCTCAAACCAAGTGTTGTCTTGGGCATGAAAGAGACATCATACCGTTGGTAATGAACCCCAAAGGGATTAAATCATTAAGCATGACATCTCAATCTCATGTTTTAAATAAACAAGTTGTTTGAACCACTTTCAAAGCAAAACAAACGCCAAGAAAGAAGGGAGGGTGCAAAGGTGATTAAGAGTGATCACAAGTATGGAAAGCCATAAATAAATGCAATCAACTCAAATAAGATGGTGTCTAAGGCCTAAAACACCAAGCTTATGAGGACAATTACACTACAAGCATGCAAAACAAAGCTCAAATGCAACTATCAACCAAAAATAGTCCTAAAATAGTCTAAAAACAGTCCTAAAACATGTTGGAATTAAGACAAAAAAAGCTAGATTAATATGCTAAAACATAGCACAAGCTAGGCTAGTAAGCAAGACACAAGGAGGGGAGGCTAACCCCTCCAAATTTGGACTTCAAAACATGATTTTGGCTACTAAAATAATTCTGAAAATTAGTGTTTAAAAGCTCAAAAATAGATAGTAAAAGGATGGGAAACACAAAAAAAAAAGCCTTCAAAACACGGTGCAAAAAAGGGCGAACCACTCATCAACCCTTAATGGCCTTAAAACCCAAGTTTCAGCCCAAACTACAAAGTTTTTACAGCCCAAAAACAGTTGGAAAATTGCAAGAACAATAGCAAATAAAGCTAGTAAAGAGATAAAGCTTTATACCTTTGAAGAGAAAAACACTTCCAAGCAATAAAACAAGAAAAACAACACCCTCAAAAGCTCAAACAAAGCTCAAAGAGACCTCAGCTCAGATATAAAAGAGGTTTGGTTAAGGATGTATAGGCAAAGATGAAGGATATGTAGGCAAAAGTGTAGAAATTTGCTAGAGAGAGAGGAAAAATTTTGCTCTAGAATTTTTCTAACCTTAAAATAAGAAAAGGAGATCTTCTATATATAGAAAACATGAATTTCCCTTAAGAACATCCAGCCCTACACGTGGGTGCAGATGCAAGCATTTGTGCAAACAACTAGCACAGTTGTCACAAAATATCTGCAGAAGACACTGGTGCCCAGCCGGCGATCACTGGTGGCCGGCAACCAAGAATGATGGCCGGCAACCCAAAAAGGTAGCCGGCAGGCCACCAAGGGTTGCAGGCTTGAAGAACCAAGGTTTGGTCCAAGAATGAGGAAACAGGGGTGTAGGGTTTGAAAGGCTCAAAGCTGTGGCATTCCGCTAAGGACTTCGAGCACTTGACAAGCATGTAGACTCATCATCGGGTGTGCAAGTGATGGCGTCCAAGCCGTAAGGGCCGTAAAAAATGGGGTGTTTACAGTTGCCCCTCTTTGACAGAACTTAGAGTTATGAAATGATGTGAGTGAATGTCAAAGCCCGGAGACGACCTGTTTTGACAAGGTCGTAAGACTTGGACAAACAAAGACAGAAATAAATGGTTGCGTCCGCAGGCTGCCTACGTATCATTTTGCAAGGAATCAAACCAACGTAGTTCTGGGGCAAGATGCAAATGATATGCACAATGCAACTTTGAAAGCTGGACTCACATGCTCCGTGAAGTCGGCTATTTTGAAAACTCATGCTCATGCAAGATGATGCAATAAGCAATAACAAGTGCAATAAGCAAGATAACGAGATAACAACATATGAATGAGCAGCTTCAAGCTTAAAACCAACACACATTCCATGCAAAAAGGGCTAAAACACACTTTGACCACGCCAAAACAAAAGACGAGGAAAGAAAACACCACTTTGGACTGCGTTTCACGTATCCTGAGAAACTGAGAACAAAAACCGCTTGGGGTTGCGTTTCACGCGTCCCGAGAAATTGAAGAACGAAAACCACTTAGGATCGTGTTTCACGCATCCTGAGAAACAAGAAACCACTCAAGGTCGCGTTTCACGCAATCCTGAGAAATAAGAAAGACCGCTCGGGCTCGTGGTTCACATGTCCTAGAAACAAGAAAGACTGCTCGGGCTCATGCTTCGTACATACTGAGATAAAACACGTCCAGAGATGCGCTTCACGCATCCTGAGATAAGGGGAAAACAGCTCGGGGTCACGCTTCGCACGTCCTGAGAAACAAGAAAAACTGCTCGGGCTCGTGCTTCACACGTCCTGAGATGAAACATGCCTAGGGCCGTGCCTTATACATCTTGAGATACAAGAAAACCGCTCAGGCTCGTGCTTCGCACGTCCCAAGATGAAACATGCCTAGGGCCACGCATTACGCGTCTTGAGATACAAGAAAACCACTTAGGCTCGTACTCTGTACGTCCCGAGATGAAACATGCCCAAGGCCGCGCGTCACACGCCCTAAGATAAGAAAATCACTCGGTCTCGCACTTCACGCGTCCCGAGATACAACACGCCCAGGGCCGCGCGTCATGCATCCTGAGATACAAGAAAACCGCTCGGGCCCCCGCGTCGCACGCCCCAAGATGAAACATAAGAAACAAGGAGGAATGAGCGCGTGCGATAGATGCCCAAAGTGAACAAGTGCGATAGATGCACAAAGTGAACAAGAGCGATAGGTGCACAAAGTGAGCGAGTGCGATAGATGCACAAAGCGAACAAGTGCGATGGATGCACAAAGTGAACATGTCAATTCAGTGACAACGCATATTCTATGCAAAGATGAACAACCGACGTATGATGTTAATTTGAAGACATATTCTATACAAGAAACAAAAGCATATTCTATGCATGAAATACGAGCATATTCTATGCATGAAACACTTGACAGCGTGTTCTACGCATGAATCATAACTGATGCAAGACGTGCATGCAACATGCATATACGAGAAATGCACATTTTATGCAAGGGAACAAAGCAAAAGCGTAAAACAAATAAAACAATTCTCGGTGGCACCTTCGAGTTACCCTTCAGAGGAGTTTCAACATGTTCAAAAGGATACACCTTGTTCAGAGTAGCAACCGGGACACGTTCACGCACCGGAACACAACTGCAAGCTTCTAAAAAAGAACCTTCCACAAACCACTCGGGAAGAATAAGCCCCAAACAGCACCAGGACTCACCTGAGAACCACCGCCCACCTGTCGGCCACCAGGGGATGTTGTCGGCCACATGCCAGCCATCAAAACATCTTGCCGGCCACTAATGTGGCCTGTTGACCACCTATTGGCCACCGATGGTAGATTCGGGACAATTTGGTCCTTTTGCCTCGAGTCTTTACAAATACATCACAAGGGTTCATTTCCTCACAACCTTAGGTCCAAAATTGCTCTCCCTCTCTCTCTAGACACTTTCCCTCTCTAGATTTGAGTTTTACACGCGTTTTCCAATGCCCCACGCACACTTTAATCGTTAAACCCTCTTAGTTCTCTTCCTTTTAAACTGTTCAAAATTTGTTTTCGACGTTTTTTTCCTCATTTTCACCCTCTAGGCTTGTTCTCCTCGAGTTTCTCTCGGGTTTCATGAACTTTTCCGGGCTTTTACCTTTTCTCCTATTTTCTCTCTCCTAGGGTTGACTTTTTTCAAGTTTACCCTCTTTTCTCCATTTTCTTCACTTTTTACTTACTTTTCACCCATTTTCCAGATGGCAGACGATATTCCACATGACGGGGCCCCTCCCGAGGTTTCACATGTATTTCCACCCGTTGCCGGGACAGAGGAGCCGGTAGTTGCTGAGGCTGATGAAGTGGCTCAGGGCATTGAGGCTGACCTCGAGGCAGAGTTTGAGCCTGAGCTTGAGTCGGAGCCGCTACTGTTGAGGGTACGACCTTTTGATCCAGCGAGATATCATCCTCGTACGCACTTATTGCCGCCCGGAGTCATTAAGCGGTTCAACGACTTCATTCACGGTGTACCGGAGGACCTCTTGTTGAGGGAGTCGACCTTCCACCTTTCATCTAGCACCACTGAGGTATGAACTCTGTTTTCAAGCATGCCTGCCTGTCTTTTAACTGAATTTCTTGCACTGCCTTTCATCTGACTATACTTTCATCACTACCTAATCTGATTTACCTATTCTTTGCCACAGGAAGAGTCCCGTGCCTATAGAGGGGTACGGAGCTATGACTGTGTGAGATTGGTACGACGAGCTCCCTGCAGGAGTCCGTGACATTGTTGACGAGTTTGGCCTTTTCTACTCCGACCTGACACGGGTCACTGCGAGCCGTCCTTTTTTGGGAGCACTAGTGGAGAGGTGGTGGGACATCACTAACTCCTTCCATTTCTCCATTGTCAGGGAGATGACAATGACTCCTTACGACTTCGCCATGATCACAGGCTTAGGAGTAAGGGGTGATCCGATCCCTTTCGACACAGACATGGGGAGTGATAGGCCGCATGGATCGAGCTGTTAGGAATACGTCCACCTTTGTATCGGTTAGCAATTGTCAGATATAGCTGGTTCGCTGAGCAGTTTTGAGGGAGCGAGCCAGAGACATTAGAGGAGATGGAGCAGTACGTAGAGGCTTTTTGATGTTTGTCTTCGGTACCACCTTGTTTTCGAACAGGTGGAATACCGTGGGTTTATATCTGTTGAGCGCCCTAGTGACCCTTCACTGAGTGCGATTCTATGATTACGGTGGAGCTGGCCTCGCCACCCTGTATGGCTATATGAGCTCTATCTCCCGCCTGAGTGGAGAGCTGATCGGAGGCTATTGGCGAGCCTGAGAGGTATGCATTTCAGTTCCCTCTTTGTACTTTACATTTTCTGTTTTGCATTTTCTGCTTTATATCTGTTCAACACCTGTGTTTTTTGCTTTGCACTTTCTGCATCTATTCATGCTCTGTGCTTTCTGCTTTGCACTTTCTACATCGGTTCAGGCTGTATGCTTTTTGTTATGCATTTTCTATATCTGTTTAGGCATTGTTGATTTCATATCGCTGTACTTTTCTTACAGCTATGGGTTTATGCTAATTTCCTAGCTCTTGCCCCAGAGCCCATGGAAGAGCTCCCATTGGTAGTTCCCTACTCGAGGCGATATGATGGCTGATGTCAGCGTAGGACTCGCGAGACCTTCGCCTTCTTCCGCCACTACTTTGACATTGTGACCGCCCACGAGGTAACCCAAAACACAGTCATTTTTGCTTTACAACTGTTCTGATTCACACTTTAGCAACTGATAGCAACTAACAATCTGTACACTCTCTATTTATAGATCGCGTAGCAGCCTTGGGCCATGATGCCGGCTGGGGTGCGGGACTAGTACGTAGGGGCCTGGGCCACTTCCTGCTTCTAGATTTTGCTAGAGGGCCTAGTCTGCCAGGCTTGGTTCTTGAGTGAGCAGTTTGTTCGACAGACCGTGAGCTTGCCGGATTCAGTCGTTCTGATGCCACCGCCAGAGTCTATGAGGTCAGCGGACAGCTTATCCATTAATGCAGTTACTCAGTTCATGGTGGGCCTGGATGCTGATTACTTCAGGGTAGAGGGCAACTACGCGACCTTTATTCAGACCCACCTTATGCCACCTCTGATAGGCGCTTGCGGAGGCGAGGAGGCGGGGGCTTCTACAGCGAGAGAGGCGACTAGGGCCTGTGTTGAAGAGGCTCCCCCTGCAGAGCAGAGCACCCGTTGGCCAGAGCTTCCTACCGCACTGACATGTTGGTGGCATACTGAGGTTGCTTACCAAATCCTGATTGAGCCTGCAACGGCTGGTCACGTGCTTGTCAGAGTTCGGGGTTCGTCTCAGGTATGGACCATAGTTTACGATTTGTAACCTGCATTTCATTCCAGATATGTTTATTGCAGACACTGATCATCCAAATGCATTTGCAGACATCCATAGAGTACATGGGGAGCGCTCTCGAGCTGATAGCCTCCTTGATAGCCATGGTACAGAGGAAGGAGACGCTGCTTGGTCTCGATGGCATCCCGGTAATTTCCTTCAGTTTGCACTTCATGCAATCAAATTTCTACTGATACACTGGCATTTCAACTATAGTCTTTCCCAAACTGCACCGATACACTGTATTGGCACAATTTACTGACACACTGTTGTCATACTATATATGATTTCTGCATACCGCTTATTCTACATACTATGCTTGTATACACACACTGTAACTGATATGTTAACAATTGTCTTTTTCAGATCCTATCTGTACCGATGGCTCCGGCGACGGCAGTAGCACCAACACCAGTAGTATCTCCTCTAGCAATAGGGAGGAGAGAGAGGGATAGGGGCACCTGAGGCCAATGCAGTCCTCCAGAGCCCATCTTGAGCGATGACGATGCTAAGACCAGTGACTTTGAGGAGGCAGCAAGTTAGCATTTTGAGTCGTCCGAGAGTGGAGACGATGATACTGGCTTGGGTTTCGAGAGCGGAGGTGACGATGCCGAGGTGGGTTCTGGGGTAGAGAGCGGAGACGATGCTGTCTCTGGTTCTGGCTCAGAGATTGATTCAGATAGCGGCACTGACGGAGATAGTGCCCTTGAGTCCTCTCCTTCGAGGAAGAGGACGAAGAGGGCCTTTCGGGCCTGAGGCGACTGGCGCTGATTTTTTGCTTAGTTTCTTTTTGTTGGTAGCATTAGCACATTGTATAGCTTCAGATAGGTTTATTTTGCTTTGAAAACTTGTACTTCTCTTTTGTAAAAACCATGATCAGAAAAAAACCTCGCAGTTTTTATTAAAAAGTGTTGTCATTTTTCCATCATGAGCACTATATTTGCATGAAATGGACATGAAATTGAATTGGCTAAGAGCACTTGATTGAAACAATGTTCTTAATCGGGTAATGAGCCGACCTACAACCAAAATACAAAATACAACATAAAACTCAATAAACAAAGCAAAAACAACTCAAATAAAAATAAACAAACTTTCTAAAACCAAAAAGACTCAAAACAAGACCTTCAAACACTCAAAGATCAAGACAAAACACAAGCTTTCAGCACTGCCCAACATATAGGTGAACGGCAAGCCTGAGGAAAAGGCTGCCGGCCAGAGAAAGTGGCCTGCTGGCCACAAGAGGTGGCCAAAGTAGCCTGCCGGCCACCTGCCGGCCATCAAAGGTGAGAATCGCTAGATTGCTGACAGCTGGCTTCCACTCACAGCCTTATCTTCTACAAAAGGTTCAGCTTCGTGAATTCTTCTCCAGAACTTCATTTTAGCTGCACAAATGGAGCTATTTTTTGCTGAAATGCTCTTGGATTGGATTGCAACTTTAGATGGCACAGAAAAGGTAAATTTCTGGGGTTTCGATATAAATGCACTTTTTTCGCTGAGCCAAACTCTACTTTGTTTTCTGTTCCTTCATGCCGCGGTTCGATGCTGGGACCCGATTACACATGTCTTTAGCTTCAGGGGACAAGAAATATGGCCAACAATTGAAGAATTTCAAGCATTAATGAAATCCCGACGCGATGAGAAAATCATGCCTCAGCCTCGTTTTGGCCACGCCTAGGCTGTGGGACGGATGTGTGGGCTTACTCTGCACAAGGCTTGATCTTTGGTCCACAATGAAGAGCTGGACATACCCAGCTTGATTCATTGATTTTCCGACACCAGTGACAAAGGTGACCTTTTCTGGCGAGGTTTTCGGCAACACGCCTTCTGCTTATGTATGCTTGCTCATTTCCTTCTTGCCTCTAATTTTGGCAGATCCAACATTCAGTCAATTGAAGTGGCCCAAGGTTTGAAAGAAGGCAAGAGTTGCATTGGCTTGGTGTTGGCCAAGACTTTGATGGGCTTAGACGCCTTTCATCGGTGAGTGACTACTAGATTCGCAGGGAGTCCACTACTTCTTCAGGTATTGTTTTTCACCCTTTCTCATATGTGTTTCTCACATTACTCGGCACTCATGCTCTATTTTTTTCTCAAAGTTCTTTTCTCACTTTTCCCTCAACATGCATCTCTCTATTCTTTAATCTCTCTTTTCTTTCATCCCTTCCTAGGTGTGGCTTATGGATAAGCTGAAAATAGTGGACTCCTGCCCTAAGGTACTCAGCTCGAGGCTATTTCTTCTGCCACTGACTAGTGGATTTCCCGAATGAGGGATGGTGGTGCAACTGGATGTGCAACAAGTCTACTGCTGATATAGCTTGGCGTTGCCCCTGGCTTAATCTGCCCAAGATGAGTTACAGCGAGGCTCGGCAGCCTGGCATATAGTTGATCGGCCTTACACACTGTGTGTTCTATTTTTCTTTCCGGTTTAGACGTTAGTTTGGGCATGATTAGACCCGTCCAGAAGAGGGGGTAGAGTACTCGATTTCATTCCCTATTTGTGGTTCACATTTGGCTAGGTACCTCACTGCTTGGAGGACGAGACAGCTTCGGGCCCCTGCCCCTAGTTTCAGTTGTTCCCTTTCTAGCAAATGCTTGGCTTGGCTCGAGGATGAGGCACAAATCGGGCCCACTTTGGCTTCAAAAGCTTCCACGAGCACGAGCGGAGGACGTAGGAGCATTTGACTCATTTATGCCCCTAGTTTATTGCTTTGACCTTTCTTTTTAAGTTTTTTCGATGTAATAAAAGCAACTTTGATTTGTATCAAGGATTTGGAGATTTTTAAGTTAAAATCAATGAAATTAAAGTTGTGAGCACTGAAAATTTTCTTTTTGGTCCAAAAATGGTCTAAGTTGTAAAAGATAAAATTTGAGCAAAATCAACTTTTATTAAAACTTTCCAAAACCATTTTCGAAGAGGATCACCACCTAACACGCATGGAATCAATCCTCGAGATGTACAACCCCGAATCAAAGGATCATAACTGCCCCTTGATTGAACACTGCTGCTCAGCATTGTAACCAGCTCTTCTCTCAAAGTAAAGATCACAACCGAACCCTCAGGTAAAGAATAGACACAGATGACTTGATCGATCACATGGACAAGATAGATGAATTAGAGGTGATTACGGCCGAACTTCAGGATGAAGTTGCCTACGTATCCCGAAGATGGGAATTAGGCCTTATGTAGTTCAGTTTAGGTTCACTTCAGTATTAACTCTCTCCTTTTGCGCTCTAACTTTTGCCAAAGTCGCCCTTTAAGGTTTGCAACCTTGCAAGCTCAGTTTTTCTTTATTTCTAATTTTTCATGCTCTAACTTTCACCTAAGTCACCCTTCCGGGTTTTCGGCCTAGCGAGCCTCTCAGGGATAGTATTTCTTCAACTTGTCCATGTTGATCGGTTGTGAAAATTCCAGGCCATCCAGGTTCATGAGAATAATAGCTCCACCCGACCAGATAGTTTTGATGATGTAAGGACCACTCCAATTGAGTCTAAACTTGCCCCTAGGATCATGAATGGGAGCTCAGTTGTCTTTCAGCACCATATCCCCCTCTTTGAGATTCCGGGACTTAACTTTCTTGTTGAAAGCCTTAGCAATTATGCGTTGATAGCCCTGAACATGATACAATGCTTTCAGCATTCTCTCAACAAGCAGCATCAACCCTTCAAACTTGCTCTGTTGCCAGTCCACCTCTGTTATCTGACACTCTGCTATAACTCACAACGACGAGACTTCTATTTCAATTGGCATAACAACTTCCATCCTGTAGACAAGAGAATAAGGAGTTGCCTCTGTAGACGTCCAGATTGAAGTTCTATAGCCCCAGAGTGCGAATGGCAATTTATCTGGCTAGTCCTTGTAGGTCTCAACCATCTTCTGTAAGATATTCTTGATGTTCTTGTTGGCCGTTTCAACAACTCTGTTGGTTTACGGCCGGTATGTAGATGACTTATGGAAAGCCATATTATATTTCTCCAACAAGTCTATCACCTCTTTCTTGAAGTGGGAGCCATTATCTGATATGATCTCGTTTGGGACTCCATATCGGCAAATGATATTGTTTCTGATGAACTTGGCCACATGCGATGCTTTTAACACTGCATAGGATGGAGCTTCCACCCACTTTGTAGAGTAATTAATTGCCACCAAGATACATTCATGCCCATTCGACCTTTTTGGTGTAACTGCGCCGATGACGTCGATTTCCCAGACTGAGAGAAGCCATGGCGAAGTCATGTTGTACAGTTTTGATGGTGAAATATTCACACGATTGGCATGAATTTGGCATTTGTGGCATCGTTGAACAAAACCAATACAATCCTCCTCCATAGTGGACCAGTAGTAACCTTGCCTGAGAATCTTCCGGGCCAACGTCACCCCGTTCATGTGCCACACTTTTCGCCATGGATGGCCTCCATCAGGAGCTTTGATTTCTCTTATTCGACACACAACTTGTGCATTCCCAAATGACCTTTTTTGTACAGTTTACCTCCGCAGATGATAAATTGGATGGCCATTCGCTGTAGTCCCCTTTTGTCCTTGGCATTTACCCCTAGTGGATAAATCTCATTTTCCAAGAAGTTCCAACTATCGTAGTACCAAGGGTTTCTGTCTTGTGCTTTATCTATTGCGGCAAGAGTTTCATAGGCTGATGTGTATCTCTACTCAATGATAATCGAATGCATTCGGACTCCAAGTGGGATGTCTACCATAGAAGATAGAGTTGCAAAAGCATCAGTGAACCTGTTGTTCTCTCTCAATACATGCGTGAAAGTCAACTTTTCAAACCTAGGAATCAGAACATCCAGGCTCTGGTGATAACCTTTATCCTTTCTTCTTTGACTTTCCAGTCTCCATTTGCTTAAGAAACAACTAAGTTTGAGTCCCCGATGAAATTCAATCTTTTTGTCCCTAGTTCTAGGGCGGTTTCTAAACCAGCGATACATGCTTCATATTCTGCTTCGTTGTTGGACACCTTGAATCGGAGTTTGAAGGCTAAGGGTATATGGGAGTCGTCGGGTGCTATCAGCAACACACCTATCCCATAACCGTACTGATTGGACGCTCTGTCAAAGTACATCGTCCAAGTCTCATCCTCAACTTGTAGAATGGCTTCATCTAGGAACAGGTATTCCACCGCTTCATCCCCTTCTACTGGGTGGTTTGCCAGGAACTCCGCTACAACTCTCCCTTTGACCGACTTACGGGTGACATACTTGAGATCAAATTCGGAGAGGAGAAGCAACCAACAGGCTAGCCTACCCATAAGCACTGGTTTCTCAAAGAGATATTTGATGAGATCTAATCTCGAAACCAGAATTACAGAGTGAGCTAACAAGTAGTGCATCAACTTCCTAGTAGCCCAAACCAAGGCTAGGCAAACTTTCTCTAACGGAGTATGGCCGGTCTTGTAATCCAGCATTTTCTTGCTCAAGTAGTAGATGGCTTTCTCCACCCTATTTTCAGATTCTTGAGCAAGCATGCATCCCATAGTTGTGTTTGTTACTGACAAGTACAAAATCAAAGGCTTCTCCAGCTCTGGCGGCGACAATACATGTGGATTCTGAAAGTACTGCTTAATATGCTTAAAAGCGAATTGACATCGATCATCCCATCGGAATTTCTTTCCTTTTTTCAGGAGACCAAATAGTGGTTCACAAGTTAAAGTCAATTTGGAAATAAACTGTCTTATGAATTGCACTTTACCCAGAAAGCCTCGCACCTCCTTTTCAGTCCTTGGTGGTGGCATTTCTAGGATGACCTTAATTTTGGAAGGATCTACTTCGATGCCTCTCCGTGTGATCAAAAAGCCCAGCATTTTCATTGCTGTTATGCCGAAACCTTAGTCTGTATTCTTTGATCTATTGAAAGAATTTCTTCAAGGCGGTGTAGTGGCCCTCTCTTTCTTTGGACTTGACAATCATGTCATCCACATACACCTTGACCTCTTTGTGGATCATATCATGCAGAATAGTGGTTGCAGCCCTTTGATAGGTAGCCCCTGCATTCTTCAGCCCAAACGGCATAACCTGATAGCAGTAGGTACCCCACGGCGTAGTAAATGTAGTTTTCTCTTTGTCCTTAGGTGCCATCAGAATCTAGTTATACACGGAAAACCCGTCCATGAAGGATAGCAATGCATGACCCGCAGTGAAGTCCACTAATTCATCAATGTGTGGCAGAGGAAAGTTGTCCTTCGGACTGGCTCTGTTCAAATCCCTGAAGCCCACACACACCCGGATTCTACCATCATTTTTCAGCACTGGGACGATGTTAGCCAACCAAGTCGGATATTCAGATACTAACAAGAAAATGTCTCGATCTGCTTGGTGACCTCTTCTTTGATTTTCAACATCCAATCTGGACAGATTCTTCGCAACTTCTGTTTAACGGGTCAGCCCTCGAGGTCAAGAGGGATCCGATCTGATGTTGTACAATCTCAGAATCAATTCTAGGCATGTCTTCATAGGACCATGCAAAAACATCTTTGAAATCTTTTAATAAAGCGACTAAGCGCTCGCGCTTTTCCGAAGACAACGTGGACCCAATCTGGATTAGACGCGTATCCTTCTCAGTACCCGCATTAATAGCAATGATTTCATCAGCGTATGGTTTTGCAAACCTCTCTTCTTATCGATTAATCAAGTTTTTCAAAACCAGAGAATTCCTTCCTCTTCGTTTTCATTAAAATTTTGAAAATCTTGGTCAACGCAATAAACAAACGGTATAGAAAAATACTCAGAATCAGCAGCGTTCTCATTCGTAAGGTTAGCTCTTCGGTTACAACCAACTCAAAAGAAAAAGAAAAAGAAAAAGAAAAAGAGGACTTGGACAAGACCTTGGCATCCGAGTTATCACCCTGGAGAATACTGGACTCAGACTCAAAAGAACCGGAATCTAATTCCGACTGCACAGACTCTGTGGAATCAGATTCTAGCTCATCACCCGACTCAGAACTAGACAGGTAGTTGTAGACATCCCATTTTGACCACCCGCAAGACTTAGGCGCTTGGTTTGATACACTCGATGATGAAAGTTGAATTGTGTGCTTTGAATTTACAGCGATTTGGATTCAGTCAGGCTCTCGAAATAACCTCAAATCTTCAACATTTACCTTGTTTGAACCTCTGAGTCCCATTTTTGGACCTTTTTCCACCCTGAGCTGAGTTTGAACCAAAAAAATAGGGGAGGGCATCAAAGTCCAGCCGAGCATCAGTGATGACCGGCCGTGGCTATAAATGGCCAGCTGGGCCTTGGTGGGGAGAAACATTGTTTTGGGTGAGAGGCCACCAGCTGTCCATTTTTGAAGATATTTATTATATTTCTGGCTCAAATTCTATAAAAACAAAGCTGTGTTATTGTTTTGAGGGTTGAACAAAATTTAGAAAGCCTATATACACCTCGAGAGCTCCTTCCTCCTCCTTCTTCCACAGCAAGCAACCTTTGAGCTAACCTAGCTCCCTTGTGTCATCTTCATACACCATACACAACCTTGTCTCACCATCTTAGAGCCTTGGTTGATCTTTGAGAAGCATAATTCAAGCTTGAGAGTGGATTGAGACTAAGCTTGGATCATAATCAAAAGCTAACTTATTTGAGAGGTATAAGCTTTTTATCTTCCTTCTTGCTTTCATATCTTTCATTTCCTACTTAATTCTTATTTTTTTGTATTGCTTTGAGTCTATTTTAAGTGTTTAAGATTGGGTTTGAAGAGCTACCAAAAGAGTAAAGAGAGTTTACACTCTTTCTATATCTTTACCTATAGCTCAAACCTTTCTTTGCTCCTTACACTGATTTTCAGAGTTTAAAAAAGGCTAAAAATCCTGTTTTAAGGTTTCAAAAGTGGAGGGCTTAGCCACACCTCATTGTTCTTGCTTCTTAGCCTTGTTTCATTTCTTTGTTGTTTAGCTTTTTAGGCTTTTTTTTCATGCATTTTTTAACCTCTGTTTTTCATGTATTTAGGGCTATTTTTGGGCTGTCCAAGCCTTTTAAATTGATTCATGCTTTGTTTAATTCACTTGTTGTCTCACAAGTTTGTATACATAACTTGTTGCATGTTGTTCCAAGCTTTTCTTCACTCATTTCCATGTCTAAAAGTCTAATTTTAACAATCAATCTAATCATCTATCTCTTTCATTCTTGAGGATGATTTCAACCAATTGAGGTTGCTCAAAATATGTAAGAAAGACTTTTACCTAACGGCTTAATCTTTTCGGAGATTCATTGTCAACGGTATAATTTTTCTCTCATGTTTTTTTTTTGAAGAACCTCTCGTTTGACGTTATTTCTTGTTTAGAGGAATTTAACATCACCATGGACAAATGGACTAAAGAATGGCAAGGCTTCATAAAATTGGCTTAAAACTTGGAACAACCCATATAAAGAAAATGGTTAGAATCGCTTGAACTTGGCCGGACATTATGCCAAGTTCTTTGTGTTAAGAGTCGTCACATGCTAATTCATGGAATTTTGATGATTCTTGAAGCATTGCAACCTCTCTCTTTGAGCTCACTCCATGACAAGAGGAAGGGGTGGTCTTATTCATTGCGTTTATTGATTTTTGCCCAAAATTGTATCCGAGATCATCAAGAATCAATTTGCTCATTGATGGCTTTGGAATCAATTTTAACCTTCTCTCGAGGTTTTCCCATGACAGAGAAGGAAGATGGGACAAACAGAGCTTGAGAACACTCTGTCTGCACTGGTTCACCTCATAACACAAAAATAGAGTTTTGCACCAAATTGAGGCATGGCCAGCCATCTGTTGACCCAGCCAGCCATCACTGATGCACTGCCGGCCCTCAGTGTGAGGCCAGCAGTGCAGTTTTGTAGAAAACAGGGGCAGTGGCTGAAGGTGAAACAAAGTTGGCTTGGACAGACAGAGTAGCTCTCAAACGCTGCGCATGCAACCCTTATCCATCTTCACTTACGCCTTTGTCAAATGCGATTAATTGTTTCATTAGTGTTATAATTAACATAGTTGTAAATTAATCTTATTGTAATTAGTATTGTTGTAGCCATTGATTATTGATAATTGGTATAACTAGTTAAATTGTTGTAATAAAGTAGTTAATTAGCTTAGTTAAATTAATTATTATTCATTCGCCCAGTTTTGTAATAGTTAGTTAAATTCAGACTTTTGAACATTCATTCGCACCCTCCTACGTGAGGGATCAAATATTGTAATAATGTGTATGTCTTTCAACTCCACGTCTTTCTCCCTTTTATTTAAATCGCTTATGATGGTTAGTTTAGAGCACGTTTCATTAGCATTCTCATGTTTTGCATCCATTTGTCTTGCATGCATTTAGGTTTAGCTCACCATACTAACCAAATGTTTAAATTCATTGCTTGAATACATGCCTTATCGCATGTTTTGAATGAAATAATATGCCATGTTCATAGCTGAACCTATAAAATACATAATGTGTGTGTTGTATTAGCTATAATTGCATGATTAGGAACATGCATATTTTGCTAACTCTTTCACCTTTTTGGCTCGGAGTACTAGGTGAACTTTTATGTATTAGTATCTTGTATCAAGTATTTTTGTTGCCATATCTACCATGCTTGCCATGAGGCTAAATGCTTAAATGATATAATTGTTTGAATGCATGTGGATGAAGGCTAATTGCTTGAATTGGGGTAGTTTGGTTAATGTTCCATTTTAAGCCCCCTTTTCAAGTGGCAGATTTACAAAACAATTTCAAAACAAAACATGAGATCAAATGTTCCAATTCTTACAAACTAGTCTATACCTTGTGTGCGCATCACATAGTAATATAACTAATAAATCAAAACAAGAGCATATAATGTAAATAAAAAACACATAATGATTAGTAGAGGCCGATCTTTGATCGGGCGAGTGGGGTGCTCAATTCATGACCTTTCCCTCTCGTATCTAAGTTCCCAAGTGTAGACACCCCATTTTTTACTGACCTTAAGACTCAGACGTCATCGATTGAGTGCTCGGTGATTATGCATGTTGTGCTCGTTTCGAGTTTCCGGGGTTTTCGGCTGAATGCCTTGCCTCTGGGCCTTTGAACTCTTTGTGCTTTGGCTCGGTTTGTGGACCAACCCTTGTTTCTCTTCCCTAGAAGGGGAAGGAGGTCTGTAGACCACCTTTTTGTGGTCGTAGACCACTTTTCCTGCTTGGAGACTAATTTTTGGTTTTCGGAGTCTTCGGCCGCGCGCCTTGTCTCGGGACCGCTTAACGTTCTCCGTTTGGCTTGGTTTTTGAACCATGCCTTGTTGCCTCTGCCTAGAGGGACATTGTGGTCCGGGAGACCACCTTTTGTGGTCGTAGACCACTTTTGGTGCTCGTAGACTAGTTTTCGAGGCTCCCGACTGCGCGCCTTGCCTCCCGGACTTTTGTCTTGCATCCTTTTTGGTTTGTTTTTGGTGCAAACCTTGTTTTCGGTGCAAACCTTGTTTTCCTTGTTTGGAAGGTGGTACAAGGGTGGGAGACCAATTCTTTCCCTTGGAGACCACTTTCCTTCCTGCCAGCCAGTTTTCTGGTCGGGAAACTGGTTTTCTTGGTCTTTGGGCCACCTTTTCTGGTCAAACACCACAACACCACCTTGGTTTCATGTTGCAGACCACCTCTCCCCTGTGGCCAACCACTTTTTTCCCTGGCCGACCACTTTCACTGGTCGGCCGACCAGTAGAAGTAGCTGGCCGACCACTTCAAGTGGTCGGCAGCTTTCTAGCTCATTCCTGAAGATATTTTTAGTACAGCTGTGCCAGCTGGAAGGCACAGAAGCCATCCTCCATACACGTGTATGGAGGGATGGCTTTAGGCCAAAAGCTTGTCCAACAAGCTTGTTGCTTGTTCTCTATATAAGGGAGCCTCCTCCCTCATGCCTTAGGTTCAGATTTTTGGGCTTGAGCTATAGATACACATATATCTCTATATCTCTCTCTTGGTTTCATTTTTGTGCCTTAAAGTGTAATTTCTCCATACTATTGCACACAAACACACACTCAAACACCATCCTTTTGTTGCTGAGGTACTTAGGAGCTGGTTTTGGAGTTTTTGGATTGGTTTAAGCTTAGAAAAGCTGCTGGAGTTGTGGTTTTGAAGGTGTTCTTCAAGGGTGAGTCAACTAGCCTTTAAACCCTTGTTTTGGCTTAAGCTTTTGGACCTATTTGCATGTTGATTTAAGCTTAACTTTCTACTATAAATTTTTTTGTTTTTCACTCCTTAACATGTTTGTTTAAGGTCACTTTTATGTTGGGGGTAGTCTACCTCCTCTTAGGTCTTGTTTGGTCTTGTTCTTGTGCCATCTTTTTAAGCTATTGGGACTACCTTGTTTTGACCTTCTCACCACTGAAACTCAGAGGAATTTCAGTGGTGGAAATGGTGTTTTAAGATCCCAAATAGGAGAGGGTCATCCCCTCTCCTTGTGTTTTTGAATGCTTGCTTTGAATGCCTCATGTTTGAGCATGTTTGTTAAGCTTATCTTGGCCATATCTTAGCATGTATTTGAGATTATTTCAGCATGGCATACCACTGTTTTGACTTGGTTTTGTCACCCCTTGCATGCTTTATACACTTGTAGTGTATTTCTCACAAACTAGTCTTGTATGCTTCATGAAGTAGCATGTCTTTCTAGCTTGTTTTGGGTCCATCTCAGCATGTTCTTGGTGATGTTTTGCCATGTCATACCTCTGTTAAGGTTTGGTTTGGTTGGCCCTTGCATGCTCCTTGCACTTGTAGTGCATTTCCATGAACTAGCCTCATGTGTATCATGCTTTTGACCATCATTCTAGCATGATTTTGGCTTAACTTTAAGAAGCTTTTGTCCATTTTTTAGCATGCTCTAGCTCTGATTTATGTTTTTTTGGTCATGCATGCCATGCTTTGTATAGCTATAGTGCATTCTAGCTTGTTGGCTTTGTGTATCAAGTCCACTAGCATGCATTGCTTGGTCTATTTGAATGATTTGGAATCATTTGTTATGTGATTTCAGTCCATGTTTCATGGTCATACACTTGCATTTGTAACTCTTTCAATGCGTTGGAGGGTTTGCCCTTTATATCTTAAACATGAGTCATTGTGTATGCCTTCATGCCTAAGCTTGCGAGCTATCATTTCAGTGTGTTTTTGGGGTTATTTTGCCATGATATAACTCTGATTTTTGTTGGTTAAGCCATCTCATGCTTGGTCTTGGTAGGTGTAGTGTAACCCTCCCTTTTGGCCTTGCATATTCCATGCTTCATGCCCTTCATGCTAGCTTGTTTTGGCTTCCTTCCATACATGTTTTAGCATCATTTTGACATGCTCTAGGACTGTTTTGGGTTGCCTTGACCATATGCTTCATGTTTTGCATAGTTGTAGTACAAATGCCTATGCTAGCTTCAAGCTTTGGGTACCATAGCATGCTTCATTTGTGTTGTATACATGATTTGGCATCATTTACCATGACATTTCAAAGCATATAGGACTGCCATGTTCCTATTTCTTTCACTCTTTGATTGCCTTTGAGTGTTATGCATTGTTGCCTTGTTTATGGCCTAGTGCATATGCTTGCATGCCTAGACATTTGAGCCCCCATCTCAGCATATTTTGGTCTTTGTTTTGACCTACTTGAGCTCTGTCCATTGTTGGTTCATGCATTTGTGCCATGTGTTGCATGTCCCTTTGTAGTCCTCTTTGCTAGCTTTAATGCTTAAGGACCTTTGCATGCTATACTTGTGTTGTTTGAGTGATTTGGCATAATTTCTCATGATATTTCAGTGCACTTGGTGTTGTTACACTTCCACATTTGTCACTCTTTGAGCACTCTTGAGGATTGTGCTCTTATGCCTAGTTGATAGGCCAATGCATGTGCATGCTTGTATATGCTTTTGTGCCTTCATTTCTTAGCATTATGGCCACTGATTTGGGCATGACTGAGGTCTGTCCATTTTTGGTTTAAGACCATTTAGCATTGTGTATGCCATGTTGTTTGCATGCTTATATCACATTGCATTGAGTATGCCTTATTGTCATGACCCGAACCCGCCTCTATGGGTTAAGGCCATAACCGGCCAGTAATCCTGAGATTACCTACGGCCTCAAACCAAAACAGACATAACTCATCAGAGAAAAGGGGCCAAACGGAAGCAAAATTTAAAATCTTGTCCAAAGAGCTGTGCTTACATGGCACATCAAAACAAACCATACGTATAGACATTAATAACTCACAACAGAAATATAGTAGCATAAGTTCTGTACAAACAGGATCATCCAAAACTAAGTCAACCCATGAAAACTATATACAGACACATTCAGAAACTTCGCCAACATGACAACATAGAACAAAATAACAAAAAGGCGAAGGCGGATCCTGTGCGTGAGACACTAAGGCTGACTCTCCAAAACTCTGTTGTTCCATACAGACTTCACTGGGGCTGGGTCTGGACCTCTCTTGGCTCACCTACAAACACATGAATGAGCGTGAGCGATAGCCCAGTGAATAATATCAAATAAGAAGATACAAACGATATGTAGAACAACATACTCCGAACGGCCTTGGGCCCAATTCACATTTTTATTTACATTTACATACACAATTTAAGTCAAGTGACTGTGGTTTCAAACATACTGGCCTTTGGCCCATTTATCTTTCATTCCTATCAAAACGGCCTCTGGCCCACTTGTTTATGTCAAAACGGCCTCTGGCCTATCCATTCATGTCAAAATGGCCTTTGGCCCATCCATTCATGTCAAAACGGCCTTCGGCCTATTCACTTATGTCAAAACGGCCTTCGGCCCATTCATTCATGTCAAAACGGCCTTCGACCCATTCACTTATGTCAAAACGGCCTTCGGCCCATTCATTTATGTCAAAACGGCCTTCGGCCCATTCATTCATGTCAAAACGGCCTTCGGCCCATTCATTCATTCATACCAAACATTTGTCCGTAATTCAAACCAGCAAACTTATAAGGCTTACAAGGAAAAAAGCAATTGGACAAATGACAAGCTTCAAATATCGATATTACTCACAGTGATCGGCTTGTGGATTTGCCCTGGAGCTTGACCCTACACATCATATAACACATATGGGTCACAAACGATTCAATCCATTTTTTAATTCACATATTCCTCTTTAAGCTTCAATCTTATCTCTTTAACTCAATTACAATGCTCAATGCATGCCTAAGAGTACTTAGAAGTGAAAGAGAACAGAAAATGGAACTTAGAATGCATTTTCAAAATTTCAGAAAACAGGGTCCCCGCTCGAGCGTGGACTTCCCCGCTCGAGCGGACCCTCGAGGCCTGCAAAAGTACTGGGAGCATCAAAATTACACTCGAGCTTGAAGTCTAGTGCTCGAGCGGAATGCCTCTCTACGTGGCTCCCCGCTCGAGCGTGAAATTACTTCGCTCGAGCGGACGCAATGTCTGCAAAAAGTGCTGGATGCCTCATTTTTATGCTCGAGCGTGAAATTGGATGCTCGAGCGGAAGTTCATCTTACATAGCTCCCCGCTTGAGCGTGAACTTCCCGCTCGAGCGGACTCCATGCCTGCAAGAAAATACTGGGAGCTCAAAATCCCCGCTCGAGCGGCAATTCCCCGCTCGAGCGGACATCAAAATTCTGGGTTTTCCAGAATGGTTCTTGAGCTCGAATTCAACATTCTAACCAACATTTCTTGCATGCCATGGCTAAATTTCACATAAACATGTTCTCACATGATACCAACACCAAATTACAACATTTTGAAGCTCAATTTCATAAATCAAACACATGCATGCCTCAAATTAATCCAAACTCATCACCAATACATCAAATTCAAACATGCAAAGCTCATACCTCCATGATCTACTCTTGCATGTGAGAAATATTCATTCATATCAACTTAATTGGTGAAGAGAGGTTCAAATATATGGTTTCTAAACAAGATTCAACATAATCATACATATCGTGCTCAAACATGGAGATTCATGGCAATTTCTTACATGCATGTGTTCTAAGACTTTAAATTCAACATATATAACTCAATTTCATTTCAATTCTTGCTCTTGACCATTAATCAACTTTGAACACACAAGGTTACACATTACACTCATGAATTCAAGAATCAATTGCTTACCTAGAGGCTCAATTTCCAATCAATAGCAAATTCTTGAATAATCTTTAAGATCACCAAGCTTCAAGGCCAAAACCTCAATCTCCTACACTCCCTCTCTCTAAGCCGACCCTCCTCTCTTTTCTTAGAGTTGAAATCAGCCCCAAAATGTAACAAAGGAGAAGAATTGAGGGTGTAGTGCCTCTACAACAAATCCCACTCATTCCAATATAATATTAATAAAGTAATTGGGCACTAATTTATCAATTTAATCAACTTAATCTGGTGCGAATCAATTTTTCAATTAAACTTCACCGTGGGCTCTAAAAATTATGCCAATCACAATGGCGCAATCAATTTCGGGTTCTGTGGCCGATAAGGCCTTCAATTTAATTTCCAAAGTGGATAGTTAAACAGATATTCCTACGGTGAACAGATAGAAATTCAAAACCACATATTTTCACATAATGGCGCACAAAATCATATTAGGCACATAATCATACTCATATTAAAGACCAATTAACAAATTACGGAACAGGGGTATCACAATCTTCCCCCCTTTAGGAAGTTTGGTCCTCCAAACTTAATTTACCTTCGTCGGGAAACAAATGTGAATAGCGTAGTCGCATTTCCTCATCTTTTTCCCATGTAGCATTCGTCCCATAATGTTCCTTCCATTCTATTTTCACCATTGGGATGGACTTGCTTCTCAATTGTTTCACTTGCCGATCAACAATTCGTTCCGGCCATTCGGCGTATTCCATATTCTCATCAATAGCTACCCGGTGATAATCAATCACATGAAATGGGTCTCGGAGGTAACCCCTCAACATTGACACGTGGAACACATTATGGATTTGTTCAAATCCCGGTGGCAGGGCAACTCTATAAGCAACTGGGCCAAGCCTTTCCAAAATCAGAAACGGCCCAATGTAACAGGGCGACAACTTGCCCTTCTTTCCAAACCTGACTTGGCCTTTCATCGGAGATACACAGATGAACACATGGTCACCAACCTCATACTCAAGGGGTCTTCTCTGAACATCTGCATAATTCTTCTGTCGGTCCTGAGCTGTTTTGAGCCTTCGCCGAATGATCTTGATTTTCTCAGAAGTGTCTTGCACAATTTCAGGCCCAAGTAAAGCTCTATCCCCGACTTCTGTCCAACAAATAGGTGATCTACACCTTCTACCATACAAAGCCTCATATGGTGCCATACCGATGCTGGAGTGGAAGCTATTATTATAAGCAAATTCTGCAAGTGGCAAATAATCTTCCCAACTCCCCTGAAAATCCAAAGCACACATGTGAAGCATATCTTCCAAAGTCTGTATTGTTCGTTCTGATTGCCCATCTGTCTGTGGGTGGAAGGGAGTACTGAACCTTAGTTCCGTTCCCATGGCTTCCTGCAAACTTTTCCACAATCTAGACGCAAATTTCGGATCTCTATCCGACACAATAGATACCGGAACTCTATGTAAACGAACAATCTCATCGACGTAAATAGTAGCCAATCTATAAGCATTAAATGTAGTTTTGACAGGCAGAAAATGTGCAGATTTAGTCAGTCTATCAACTACAATCCAAATAGAATCCATACCTCAAGAAGTCCGAGGTAGGCCAACGACGAAATCCATAGTCACATGCTTCCACTTCCATTCAGGAATAGGGAGAGGTTGCAGTAGACCGCTTGGTTTCTGATGTTCAGCTTTAACTTGCTGACACTGAAGACATTTGGACACATATTCTGCAATCTCCTTTTTCATTTTAGGCCACCAATAGGTCTGTTTCAAATCCCGATACATTTTATTGTTACCCGGATGCATAACAAATACGGATCTGTGGGCTTCATCTAAAACCCTCTTTTTAAGTTCCGAAATATCTGGGACACACATTTTGTTCCGAAATCTCAACACTTTATTTTCAATACTGAACTCTGCCTTCGGACTTGTCTCAAATTCATCAATCACTTTCTTGAGGAATTCATCCTCTTTTTATTTCTGCTTGATTTCATCAATGATTGCCGGCTCGGCTGTAATAGCGGCTATCAATCCGCCCTGTTCACACACTACCACTTCAATTTCAGATTTCTCAAAATCTTGCAAGATCTCTTTCTGTTCAGTAAGCAAACAAGCTATACTCCCTGTTGATTTTCTGCTCAAGGCATCAGCAACTGTGTTAGCTTTCCCGGGGTGATACTGAATCTCTAGATCATAATCCTTTATCAGTTCAAGCCATCTTCTTTGTCGCATATTCAGCTCTTTCTGTGTAAAGAAGTATTTCAGGCTCTTGTGATCTGTGTAGACTTCACACTTTGCCCCATACAAATAATGCCGCCAGATTTTCAAGGCAAAAACAACTGTGGCCAATTCTAGGTCATGTGTTGGATAATTCTTCTCGTGTGGCCTTAACTGTTGGGAGGCGTAAGCAATAACCTTTCCGTTCTGCATTAACACACAACCCAAACCTTTATAAGACGCATCACTGAAAATTACGAAATTTTCCGTACCTGATGGTAGTGTCAAAATTGGTGCAGTGGTCAATCTTGTTTTCAGTTCATGAAAGGCAGCTTCTCTTTCTTCGTTCTATTCAAACGGTTGGCCTTTACGCGTCAATTGGGTAAAAGGCATAGCTAATTTCGAAAAGTCCTTCACAAACCTCCTGTAGTACCCAGCTAAGCCCATGAAACTACGGACTTTTATCACATTTGTTGGTGTAGGCCAATTCACAATTGCCTCTATTTTTTGTGAGTCCACTGAAATTCCTTCTTTGTTGATCATATGCCCTAAGAAAACAACCTCATCCAACCAAAACTCACATTTCTTTAGTTTAGCAAATAATTTTCTTTCCCGAAGTATTTGTAGGATAGTTCTCAAATGGTGTTCATGTTCAAGTCTATCTTTAGAATATATCAAAATATCATCAATAAAAACCACAACAAATTCGTCAAGGTAGGTTTTAAAAATTCGGTTCATCAAGTCCATAAATGCTGCCGGAGCATTAGTCACTCCAAATGGCATAACAAGAAACTCAAAATGTCCATACTTCGTTCTAAATGCGGTTTTCTCAACATCCTCTGCCTTAACTTTCAGCTGATGATACCTGGATCTCAAATCAATCTTAGAAAACACCTGTGATCCCTGCAACTGGTCAAATAAATCATAAATACGGGGTAGGAGGTATATTTGTTCTTTATTGTTACCTTCTTCAATTCCCGATAATCGATGCACAAACGCAAGGTTCCATCATTCTTTTTCACAAACAATACCAGTGCACCCCAAGGCGAAGTGCTGGGTCGAATAAACCCCTTGTCAAGCAGGTCTTGCAACTGTTCTTTCAATTCTTTCATTTCGGCAGTAGCCATTCTGTAGGGAGTTTTAGAAATAGGTTGGGTGCCTGGTATAGTCTCAATTGTAAACTCTATCTCCCTGTCTACCAATTCCCCTGGCAATTCATTTGGAAACACATCTGGAAATTCTCTGACAATAGGGATATCATTCAATTCAACATTCATAGTTTGTTCAGTCAACACATAGCACAAATAACCCTGGCACCCTTTCCTGATTAGTTTATATGCTTTCATAGCAGATATCAAATAAGGTGGAGGCACTACCCCATTACCCACAAACACAATCTCTTTCTGTTCTAGTGGTTTAAATACAACTCGTTTTGTTACACAATCAATGGTGGCACAATACTTGGTCAATCAATCCATGCCCAAAATTACATCAAAATGCCTAAAGTTCAAGGGCAGCAAATCTACATATAGGATAGCATCCTCAACACGCATATCACAAAACCGGTATATAGATTCACACAATACAGATTCCCCAGATGGAGCAGACACACATAGCAGATATGGCAGTAATTCTAAGGGTCTATTCAGTCGAGATGCAAATGCATATGTCACAAAAGAGTGTGTGGATCCGGAATCAATTAATACAAAAGCATCCTGATTACATATAGAAATAGTACATGAGACAACTGCATTAGCATTCCGTGTATCACCTGGAACAAGCGCAAAAACTCCCCCTGTCTCACGGTATCCCCGGTGATAGCAGATCTCATGGTATTTCAGCTTTGGGATTGATGCAATGGAACTAGCAGCCATCTTTCCACCATTCTGATTACAATCTCGGGCTATATGCCCTTGTTTCCCACATTTGAAACAGGCTCCTGATGTACGGTAACAAACTCCACGATGCCTTTTGCTACAAATGTTGCACATGGGAGCTGTGTCTCGGGAAGAATTTGAAGTATTTGAGGAGCCCGTGTTTTGCTTTTTCTGAAATTTCTTCTTTGAAAAGAAGCCTTGCCTCTTGTTGCCTTTCCATTCTGTTGTTGGCTTAGCTTGTCTAGCTATGTTAGCCTCTGATATGATGGCCCTGTCTAGCACCCCAATGTAGGTTTCTAGCTTCAAGACATTCACTCTTTCTAGGATGTCACTTCGAAGCCCACCTTCAAAATGCCTCGCCTTCTTATAATCGGTATCAATCACATGAGGTGCAAACCTGGCCAATTCAGTGAATTTGGCCTCATACTCTACTACAGTCATACTGTCTTGCTTAAGTTCCATGAACTCTGCTACTTTCCTATCCTGGACACACTGCGGGAAGTACTTGTCATAGAAGATTTCTAGAGATTTCACCCAATCAACATCTTATGATTTTCTCGCATTAACATCCACCATCTTCTTGCCTCGTCTTCTAGCATGAAAGTGGCTAGAAGCACTTTCTGTGTCTCTGAACAGGGGAACACTTCAAACAGTTTCTCAATGCTGAGGACCCATGCTTCGGCTTTCAACGGGTCTAATCCACCATTGTGGACTGGGTGGTTTCATTTTCTTGAACTCTTGGTGAGAGCTATTCCAATCATCATTCTGATTATCTGGCAAGGTGGTGCCGAGGTGGAGGTGGCGGATGTGGTTGCTGCCACTGTTGTTGCCACTCCTGCTGCTGTCTTAAAGTTTTGCTATTTCCTGTATCAGTCTTTCCATTCTGTCCATTCTGGCAGTAGAGGATTCCTCTATCTCATCACCTCTTGTTCTCACCATCTGATTAAACTTACATTATACTTCATACAAAAGATTTACAAGTATGCATATGTTAAAGAGCATACATATCCAAATAATTTGCAAAGCAAGCAAATCACAAACTTATAGCACATAGTTGTTCATATCAAAACATTTAGATGCATTCTCAATACTTTCAAAGTCATACTTATCACATGAATGCATCCTAGATCTTTTCTAGACGCTTATTGCTCTTTTTGGACAAGTGTGTGAGTTATTAACTCTGCTCTGATACCACTCTGTCATGACCCGAACCCGCCCCTATGGGTTAAGGCCATAACCGGCCAGTAATCCTGAGATTACCTACGGCCTCAAACCAAAACAGACATAACTCATCAGAGAAAAGGGGCCAAACGGAAGCAAAATTTAAAACCTTGTCCAAAGAGCTGTGCTTACATGGCACATCAAAACAAACCATACGTATAGACATCAATAACTCATAACAGAAATATAGTAGCATAAGTTCTGTACAAACAGGATCATCCAAAACTAAGTTAACCCATGAAAACTATATACAGACACATTCAGAAACTTCGCCAACATGACAACATAGAACAAAATAACAAAAAGGCGAAGGCAGGTCTTGTGCGTGAGACACTAGGGCTGACTCTCCAAAACTCGGTTGTTCCACACAGACTTCACTGGGGTTCGGGTCATAACACATATTGTTCATCGCATTGTGTATGCCATGATCTTCGTATTTTGTATGCCATGTTACATTGCATTGAGTATGCCATGTTGTTCTTCGCATTGTGTATGCATGCCTTACATTGTGTTTTAGAATGCTTGAGTTGCATTGCATGTTTGCATACTTGAGTTGTATTGCATATTCGCATGTTGTTGCTTGCATTGTGTTTGGATTGAGTATTAGTCCAAACACGAGGAACGAGGGATGTTTCATACTTAAAGTGATGAAACGTGCTTCAATTCTTGGTCGCCGACCCTCTTGATCAATCATGATAGAGGTTAAGGCTTTATGTGTTTATGTGTGCATTCATTTTACATTGAATTGTGCAATTTGGCTTCTCGGCCATCATGCATCGAGATGCGTGATTGGTGGCCCAAGGGTCGAGAACCACACTCCCTTGAGCTTATGAAATGATAGGGAGAGTGGTTGTGCACACATATCTTGCAAATACATTGCCATGCCCTTTTTTGCTCTCTGTTGCAGCAAAGTGGGGAAGTGCAGCAACAATTGGTCGGCCGACCAGATAAATTAGCTGGCCGACCATTTTTTCTGGTTTGCAGCAATAGCAAGTGGTCGGCCAGTGGCTGGCAACACCCCTAGATGGTTGGCAGCCCTCTTGAGGGTCCCCAAGGTGAGTTAGAAGCTTTGTGGAGCTTTGTGCAAGGTTCTGAGAACAGTTGCAAACAAAGGCAAATCGGGGCATCGCGACAGATTTCCGAACAAGGCGACCGAGCACGCGTGCATTCTTCTCCCTCTAAGGACATTGTTTTATTGCTTTACTTAGCTAATTTTCTTAGCTAGTTTATGCTTTGGTTTTGTACCTAATTAGTTAATGCGTTTAACTATTCAATTTGTGTTGTAATAGCTTAATTAATTAGCTTGTCAGTTAATTAGTTTTGTGATATAATAATTAGTTTAATTAGCTTAGATTAGCTAGTTAGCTTCTTATTCGGACCCTCCATCGAGAGGGCCAACTGTTGTAATAAGCGTGCGTGTGTGTGATGCATGTCTTCCAACCCCCATTTCTTTCTCCCTTTTACTTAACCGCTTACGATGGTTAGTTTTAGGGCATGTTTCAATTAGCATACCTTATGCTTGCATGAGTGCATCATTCATCTGTTTTGCATGCATCGGGCTCGATACATCATACTAACTGCATTGTATTTCAATTCTGATTTGAATACATGTATCGAATTATCGCATTCATATGCCATTCTAGAATAGCCGAGCCTATTTTAGTTGCATTTTTGCATGTGTTGCATTAGCCATCTTAACATGAACTAGGATCATGCATGATTTCTAACTAGTTCTCTGTTTTGGCTCGGAGTACACTATGAGTGTTTACGCTTTAGCATACTGCATGTGTGTTAAGTGTTGCCATGTTAGCATGCTTGCTATGAGGCTAACTGCTTATTTGATTAACTGCCTGAATGCCTATGGGTGAAGATTGGATTGCTTGAATTGGAACAATTCATTAAAATTCCCATTTTTTAGCCTACTTGCGAGTAGCGAACCGTTTTCACAAACGAACACGCAATGTTTTGTTCCAACTTAGGTGATCTAGTCTATACTTGTATGCTGCGTGCATCACATAGTAATTCTAGGTTAATAACCGGGATAAGAACACATGTGTTTTCAAAAATAAAATATCATGTTAGTAAAGGCCGATCTTTGATCAGGCGAGCGGGGTGCTCATTGTATGACCTTCTCCTCTCGTACCCAAGTTCTCGAGCCGAGGCAACTTTGGTGATGACGGACACGTGGCCTTAAGCACGAGTCAGGGTTTCCTAAATTTCCCAAAAATAAAACATTTAGGTGGCGACTCTGTATCTCGCAAAGCAATCCATGTTTGGCACTTCTTTATAAAAATCAGTTTTCCAAAACGATTTGTCGGATTTGGACTCTTTAGTGATTTATCGATCTCGCATTGTACTTTGTGAGATTAGATTCAGAACCGTGACATGAGTCTGAACTATAGTAGATAAGAACAAAGCGATTCGCGTCCTCGCGGCGCGGAGAGCGGAGTTCTCGGGCAGTCTACACCAAGCTGAGACACTTTGGTGATGGCGGACTAATGGCCTTTGGCACGAGTCTCGGATTTCCTAAATTTTCCAAAAATATTTAGGTGGCGATTCTAAAATCTGGCAAAGCAGTCCATTTTTGGCATTTGATTCAAACATCGAATTTTCAAAAAGAATTGTCAAATTTGGACTCTTTTTGTGTTTTCACTGTTTCACTTTGCACTTGTGAAATCAGATTTAGAACCACAAGTGGAGTACGAACTGTAGGGCTTATTCTCCTTCCGAAAGGGGGCGTGGAAAAGTCGAGCTACAGTAGCCCTCCTCCAACTGCCAGATAAGAGATGGTGCCTCTGATGCATCCAAAATGTTATTGGATGGGCTCACACCCAGTTGGTCCCCGATCATGAAGATGGTAAGGTTATCCCCCAAGTTCTCTGAGTCAGTTGGAGGATTTGTGAGGAGATATGCTAGTGCTGCCCCTACTTTAAGCTTGCTGTTGTCTAAGTCACTTTCTATGCTCTGTTTAGTTTCAGTACTTGGTTCACCCTTTTCCTCGGCATCACTATCTTGCAGTTGTAAGTCAAAGAGGTTTTCGAATCCGGGGACACGCTGCTTTGCAAAATTCATTCAGGGCTCGAGAAAGCCGCAAAAGGGGAAATCCTCTACCTCCCAAATAAAGCAGCCATTCAGTGTTCCTCGGATTGGCCTATAGATAAGCTCATAGTGTTTCCTGGCTTGCTTGGCTCTGGTTTTTCCTGTCATCTTTTCCCTTTTCCTGATCTAGTCCTCTTTGGTGGGTATATATCCCAGACCAAAGGCATGCGGATTATGCGGCACATTGGCCAATGCTGTGACACCTTTCCGGCCACTTCTTCTAAGTCCCATTCCTGGCACATGTTGTAGTTTGTTCATGACATAGATTGATTGGGCGCTGACATACATGCCCTCATTAGCGGCCAAGATGGTTTGCACTACCCGGGCCTCAGCTAGCGTAAACCTTGAAGGGAATACATCTTCCTTGCCATGAGTGATTTCCAGCACTGGTGTAGTTACCTCTGGCGGGGGATGAATGGATGAATTCCCGAAAACAGTCGCCACTCCCTTCCCATGGGGGTACTTCAACATTTGGTGGAGGGTAGAGAAGACTGCTTTCACATGATGCAGCTAGGGCCTCCCTAGCAGTAAGTTGAAGGTGGCCGGGACATCCAGGACATAGAACTTGACATCCTGCTGAGCTAGACCTACCTGGACTCTGATTTGCATCGTGCCCATAACCTCCCTATTGGTATTATCATATGCCCGAATTTCTTGGGTTGTGGGCACGAAGTCTGCTGGTCTAAGGCCGATGGCATAAGCTGTGCGGAAATGACAGACATTGATAGCTGAACCAGTGTCTATTAACACCACTGGTACCCATTTTTCCTTACACTCAACGGATATGTACAGGGGTTTGTTGTGAGCTGAGCCTTCCGGCAGCAGTTCTTTATCAGAAAAGGTTAGGGTTGGCCCGACACCACCTGGGAAGACCAGTCCCACAAGCTGTTCAAGGGTAGTGTTAATAGACAATTTAGCTTTGTCCATTGTTGATAGTACTGCTTGTCGATGCGCCCAAGAGGCCATAAGCAGACCCCAAATTGAGATGTTAGCTTGGATTTTCTTTAGTTGCTTCAACACTACTTCTTCTTTCGGATGCTTCTCTTTCTGTTTCTCAACCTCTTAGTTTTTCCCAGATGCCTCAGCTTGATCTAAGTGCGGTGGCTTGAAATACCGCCCGCTTCTTGTCATGTGGTCAATCTCTTCAGCATACCACGTGTTGTCTGGGAGGCACTTACCTCAGTCCTCATCGGTGTGGGCTAGAAGTAGATCGTCATTCTTCTACCATACACCTCCGGCAGCTGACGAATAGTTGTCCGGCTCCGTTCTGATCACTCTCACATCACAAGTATCCCCCGCAAGGTATTGGGCCATTACAGCTTCCTGGTTGTCTTCAACCCTCTCTCATGCAAACTGCTTTAGCGCAGCTTCCTGTTTTGTGTCTACAGTACTCACAGTGCCCAGTTCCTGAGCTGAATTGTTCACGTTGGTGTTCTCTGACAGTTTTCCATTTTCATCGGCCATTCTAGCCACTACAGCAATTCTTGCTTTCTTTTCTTCCGGTTCTGTTTTAGTTCCTTCCTCCCTGTCCGGTTCATCACTCAACCACCCAGAGTTGTCCGCTGATCCATTCAAATCGAACCAGTCAATCTGCACATCACCTTGATCTTGTTCATCGAAGAACTGCAGGTTGCCTAACTCCTCCTCAAGTTCCGCCAAATCATCCAAACCTTGGCTCAAGCCATCCTCCCTAACCACATTGACCTCTACTACAGTTGGCAATACCACTTTCGGCTTGGCTTGATCAATCAGCATAATGTAGCAGCTGGATTATACACCCCCTTAGGCAAGTCCTCAGAGCACTCAGGCAACAGACTCACACTTTCCTCTAAGGTTGACCTCCCTTGTACCGCAACTGTCACCACCACAGGCTCAGGTTGAAGTGCGGATGTGTCTATCATGCACAAATCTGTGCTTTTAGGAATGAACACCGTCAGTCTGCGTAGGTGGGAAGGGTAATATATATGCTGGGGTCGTAGGGGATGGCCAGTGTATAGATTAGGTTTACGTTCCGAGGTGGGGGAACTTGATTGTGGGTCGGGAGAGGGTTTGTGGTCATATTTGCTTTTTGGGGTGGTGCAATCACCTTGTTGTCAATAAGATCTTGAATCTCATGACATAGTCTGAAGCATGGTCAGTATCATGACAATGCTTGTGACAACCCTCACTTCTGATTAGCGTTAAATTGTGATTGAGCATGATAAGTAATTGATTATGATGAAATCCTAAATTGATTACATGAGTGTGTTGTTTTAATTGCATTTCTATCTGTTTGTTACTGAATGATCTGTTTGTGAATTTAATTTCGAATTTCGAATTGCGAATTGAAAGCCTTATCGGTGACCGATTCAGAAATTGATTAGTGTTATATGCTAATTAGGATATAGAGTTTTATGGTAGGTTCAATCAAAATTCAATTTGGAATAATTAAATTAGAATGAATAAAGTTAAATTACATTAGTTGAGTTTATTACATAATTGCCATTTAGTGGATTGTGTCAAGGCCATTTGCTTGATTTTCTTTCTCATTGTTGCCATCATTTTCCATCTTCTAGACCCAAACCGTAGTGAGAGAGAGAGTAGGAGAAAATTGAATTCATCTAGAGTTTGGCTTGAAAAATTAGAGGAATTGAAGGAGAATTGCACATTTGAGCTACCATACTTGGAATTCAAGACTTAAGGGAGGAAATTCATTCTCTTGATTATGAATTTAAGTTGTTTCATGCATGGTTCATGGAAAAATTGGTGATTAGAGTCAAGAATTAGCTTAAAGTGTTGATTTGAGAGTTCATTCATGCATGTATGTCCATATCATAGAATTTTGAGGTTGTTTTCATGAAATTCTTACATGCATGTCCATACTATGGTTGTACTCTTGAAATTTACCATGTTTTTGAGTTCAATCTTGCATTTGATCATACTTTGGAGCATTAGAGTTCATAAGAACTCATGCATGTTATGTTCTTGCATTGTTCTTCAAGTTTACATTACAAATTGTGTTCAATTGTCACACCTTTGGGCTTGATTTTACGAAATGATCTTTAAAACATGTTGTATTATGGGTTTCTAAGTGTTTTCCAGAAAATTGGCCCAAAAGGATGAGTTTTGGCATGTTTGATTCTTGGTTTGAGCTTTGGAAGCAAATCTGGAAAACCCAGATTTTGGCTTCCACGCTCGAGCGAAGGATTCCACGCTCGAGCGACCACCTTTGTGTTCAGAGCTCCACTCGAGCGACGGAATGCTGGCTCGAGCGTAGATTGCAAGCTCTCAGGTTTTTGCGTGTGCAGACGCACGCTCGAGCGACGAGACCTACGCTCGAGCGAGGAACTGTGTCTCACGCTCGAGCGAGCATTGAGTGGGGAATTTCAACAACCAGTACTTTTTGCATTTTTACAGACCGCTCGAGCGAGGGAGTTTACGCTCGAGCGACCCTTCTGTTTTGGTAAGCTCGCTTGAGCGGAGAAAGCCACGCTTGAGCGGAGAAAGCCATGCTCCAGCGAGACCCCTGTTTTCAGCAAATTTTGAAAAGTGTTTTAAAGTATATTTTTGCATCCTCATTCAATCCTAGACATTCCTAGGCCATGTTTGAGGCATCTTAATGAGGATAATGTTATAGAACCACACCAAGTCAAGTTAAGGGGCTAAGTTCTTAATTCTAAGTGTGTAACTTAGTGTGTGTTTGTTCTGCAACTGTGTAGGGTTGGCACCCGAGGACGCTGATTAGCCTGTCTATAGCCCTGTAATTTGTGAGTAACAATGTTGTAAAGCTATGTTAAATTATAATTATTTTCTGAATGATTAACTGTACTATTTTCTGAAATGATATTGTTTACTGAATGAATGTTTGTCATATTTTATGAACTGTACTCGTGGCATCCATAGCAACTTACTGTTACTGTTACTGCTACTGTACTGTTACTGCTACTGTTACAGAGATCTCTGTCAGTTCCAATGTTGGGAACTATTACCGTTTACTGTCTTGATGGCCATCAACTGATTGTTCGGTCTATTAAGACCTACTATACTATCTTGCTATTGGATGTACCACGTGTGACTGCTACGATTTCTAATTGACTGATATGGCATGAAATATAAGCCACTGATTGAATAATTAATCTACTGATGCAACTGACTGTTTTAATTACTAAAAGGACATTCATTCTTAACCTCTTTACACAGTTGTTATTCACTGGGCTTTAGCTCACAGTTTATATACGTATGTAGGTGGCCAGGCACCGGACCGAAGCTAGAAGCGTCGAGTTAAGCTCATGTTTTGTCCAGCCAACCATTGTGCCTCACTTCGAGGTTCCGAGTCTGTTCAAGCAAGGCTATTTTTGGGGTGTTTCAGATTCACCCTTTTATCTCTGTTTTGTAATGAATGTTAAGACTTCTGACTGTATAGTTATGGCAAAGGGATTGGATCCCTAACCTGTGTGTTATGTGTATCCGATATGCATAGATGTTTATGGTTATGAATGTGGACTAGTCCATAAAAGTCTTTTTCCATTCAGATTTTCACAGCTCATTGGACATCTTTTATTTACTGTTTAGCTTCCGCCAGCCCCTTACTCTGTACTATTGTCATTACTGTTAAGCAGGCCTTTGGTAATCACGGATTACTGGCCGATTACGATGCTAAACCCTTAGGGACGGGTTTGGGTCGTGACAATACTGCTGGTGAAAAGCATAGTACTTGGCTGGGTTGTGTTTCAGTGGAAGAGGATCAGGTAATGAATGAGGCTCTAATGGTTTGAGATGCCCCTTTTTGATCAACACTTTCAAGGCTTGAGATAAAGACATGTAGAGTTGGGTAAAGGTCCTCTGGGATTGGGCAGAATTGTTTGCAGTTTGTGGTGCGGTATTGGCAAAGGGATTGGTGGTCTTGGTTGCGATGTTGACAACGCTCACATCCGATGGCCACGCAGCTGTGCTACCACTGGTGGTTACATTGGAACTGCGCACAAAAGGCCTCTTGAACTGCTCTTTCTCATCAATAATCAGCCCTTGTTTCATGGCGTCTTCAATCTGAATCCCCATCTTGTGGAGCTCGGTGAATGTGAACAGAGGTAGGACAATCATCTTTTGTAACAATTTCTCGTGCAGATTGTGGACTACCATCCTTATCTGATCTTTCTCGGAAGGCCGTGTGATCATCATTGAAGCCTTGGCCCTCCACCTCGTCACAAATTTTGAGAAGCCCTCCTTCGGTTCCTAGTGCGTTGCCTTGAGATCACGAGTTGTGACCTCGATTTGTGTGTTGTACGAGTACTGTGCAACAAAAGCCTCAGCCATTTCCTCCTAACTCTGCTTCACAGAATCCTCTAGTTTTGCATACCATATGGCGGCTATTCCCAACATAGTCTGGCCAAAAAGTGAGAGTTTCTACAATCTGGTCAGGCACATCGGCCACAAGATGTTTGAAAAGAGCCGAAGATGAACTATGGGATCTCCAGAACCATCGAATCAATCGATATGTGGCATTTTGAACCGATCTGGCAATGTCACTGCAGTGTCGGCATACCCGTCTTCTATGTTAGGGATAGAGTTAACACCCTGTGCTCTCTTGAGGAGCTTCTCCAGCTTATTGACCTTAAGCACGGTTGGGTCAACCTCAAATTCAAATGGAGCCTCGGTTTGATACACGGGTGCTTTGAGGCTTGTGATGGGATCGGCTCTGCTGGATTGCCCTAATTCTCAACATGGGCAGTGGCTCCGGGTGCTAAGATACCCGTAGGAGGTGCATGAGATGCAGAAGCTGCTGCCTGTTGTGGTTGTGGTTGTTGTTGTTGCAGCCTATTTATTACCTCAGCCTGACGTGCTGTGACCTCGGCTTGATGAGCAACATCTTGCTGCATGATTTCAACTGTTTGCTGAAGGTGGTGGATTAGTTCCTCCATGCTGACTGGGGGATATTGTGCCATCGGGATTGGCGAGTGATCTCGTACTGGACTAGATGTAGAAAACTGTCCCTGAGCTTGACTAGATGCAAGTGAATTAAGGGGTGATTGCTGTAGAAATTAGACTGACGAACTCTATCTGACTCTCCTCTGTCTAGTAACTGGTGAGAGCAAAGTAAACACGGACTGTCCCCTAACAAGATCTCCGGCTTTGCAAAGCCTTCTGACACGGGTCCAGAGCGCTTGGGGGATATTCGAACTTTTCAAAGCTATGGTGTTATACTACCTAGCAAAAAGAAATCAGTAATCAGAAACCGCATAGTACCTCAGCTCAAATGTTAACAACACGCAGATGTAATCAAAGCTGTAGAACTACACCCTACACTAAATTCTGCCCCCAAAATTGATACCCAACTTGCAACTGATATGCACATTCCTGTACAGTTTCACTGTAAAACACATACCAATTAAGTGAGAACCAAAACACCCCTATGAAGGGGTAAGGTTACCCTGTCTTAGTTTTGTCAGGAACTAGGGTTCACTATTCAAACAAAGCGGTTTCATGCAATCCTGTATTCTGGTGAGCATCTTGTCCTAGTTTGGAACAGTCTTTACGGTTTTCGATATGCAACTAGGTCAAATGGTCAAAAGGGTACCTCAGCAAGACTACCTAATATACCTCTCCACCTAACACCGAGAAGTGAAAGGAGGATCAAACGGTACAGCGGTAGTCCAGATCCAAGGGTTGTGTTCCTATCATGGCAAAGCCCGTGATCGATCAGCCTTTTGGCAAGCTTTTAGGTAAGCCTCCGGCAAACACAATGACCTGAATGCACCAATGCAAATGCAATGCAAAGAAACATATAAGTGTATATAAAATTTCACATCATGAGTTTCAAGTCAAGTTCTCTAATTTCCCTAGCAGAGTTGCCAGAAACTGTAGTTCGACTTTTTCTCGCCCCCTTTCGGAAGTCGAAATAAGCCTTATAGTATCAAACTCTCGCAGTTCTAAATTTGATCTCGCAAGTGCAATGTGAAATAGATAATTACCAAAGAGTCCAAATCTAGCAAATCTTTTGAAAAATCGATTTTGAATCAAATTGCCAAAAATGAACTGTTTTGTCAGATGCTAAGTCGCCACCTAAATATTTTGGGAAATCTAGGAAACCCATGACTCGTGCCAAAGGCCACGTGTCCGTCATCACCAAGATTGTCTTGGCTCGGGAACTTAGATACGAGAGGGAAGGTCATGAATGAATTGAGCACCCCCGCTGCCCGATCAAAGATCGGCCTTTACTAATCATGATATGAATATTATTTACATCATATGCTCTTGTTCCGGTTTATTAGGCAAGCATTTACTATGTGATGTGCACACACACAAGTATAGACTAATTTTGTAAGAATTGGAACATTTCGATTCATGTTTGTTTTGAAAATTATTTCGAATATGTACCACTTGAAACAATGATTGCATATGAACATTACTCAAATTATTCTAATTCAAGCAATAAGTCTTCATCCACAGGCATTCAAGCAGTTTAACACTTAAGTACTTAGCCTCATGGCAAGCATGCTAAATATGACAATAATCACACACATGCAATATGCTAAAGCGAGTAAAGGCTCACCTAGTACTCCAAGCCAAAAGGAAGATAAAGTTAGAAAGATGCATGATCCTAACTTATGCAATTATGACTAATGCAATACATGCGATATGCGATTAATAAGCTCGGCTACTAATATGGCAAATGAAGCAATTTTGATAGCATGCGGTCTAAGCACGTATTTAAAGAAGTATTAAACTAGCAATGCAGTTAGAATGATGAATCGAGCCTCGATGCATGCACTACAAATGGATGCAAACATGAAGTATGCTAAACAAAACATGATGTCCCTAAACTAACCATCATAAGCTAGTAAATAAAAGGGAGAAAGACGTGGGATTGGAAGACATACACATTATTACATTGCGCTCTCACGAAAGAGAGTTTGAATAAACTAACTAGCTAACTAACTAACTAAAGTTAAGCTAATTATTACACAACAAATGAAATTAGCTAAACTACTTAACTAATTATTACAACACTTGAATTAACTATTCTAGCTAACTAAAATAATTACAAAACGAAATCGAAAAACTAGTTAACTAACTAATTATTTACAACAAAATCAACTAGCTACAATTAATTAATTACAACAAGCATCTAAGCAAAATATTTAAACTTAAACATGCTCGGTACGCGAGGAATGCACATGCACGTGCTCGGTTTCCACCCGAAATGCCACTGTTTTGCTTTCAGAAGGTCTTTGTTGAATAGTAGAACACCAACACCTTTGTCCACTTCCAGAATAGCTCTGCTCTATTCAAAGAACACACTGTTGAATTTTACATCAGTAGCCGGCTGGCCAGTAGTGAGGGTCTGCTGGCCACCAGTGATAGTCGGCCGGCCATCAAAGGTGGCTTGCCGGCCACTGCTGCCCAGTTCATCTTGCTGGAACAGAGAACAAATAGAGCATGTACAGGGTATTCTCAAGGGTTTGTTTGCACAATTCACCCCTCCTTAGCATGAACAAATCAAAGGAGTAGTAAACTTGGTCCACAAACCATCAACTTAAGCAATTTCATTGCATGATGGCTCATGAACCAAAGTGTGCAAGTTCAATAAATGTAACAAAATAAGACTCAATCCTCCCTCATTTCGTGAATTGATTAAGAGAAGTGGTGACCTTGGAAACTTGAATCATTTCATCACTAATAAGTATGAAATGCCTCAAGCTTCCATATGTTCAATTAACGTTCGATTGAACACAAAACCAATTATTATCTTGCACCATTTTAGTCCTATTTTAATTACCAACCATCCTTTAATCAATTGAGTCCAAAGATGAGTTTAAGTCCTCTAATAGAAAGAGAGCTCAAACCAAGTGTTGTCTTGGGCACGAAAGAGACATCATACCATTGGTAATGAACCCCAAAGGGATTAAACCATTAAGCATGACATCTCAATCTTATGCTTTAAACAAACAAGTTGTTTGAACCACTTTCAAAGCAAACAGAAGCCAATAAAGAAGGGAGGGTGCAAAGGTGATTAAGAGTGATCACAAGTATGGAAAGCCATAAATAAATGCAATCAACTCAAATAAGATGCTGTTAAGGCCTAAAACACCAAGCTTATGAGGGCAATTACACTAAAAGCATGCAAAACAAAGCTCAAATGCAACTATCAACCAAAAATAGTCCTAAAACAGTTTAAAAATAGTCATAAAACATGCTGGAATTAAGACAAAAAAAAGCTAGATTAATATGCTAAAACATAGCACAAGTTAGGCTAGTAAGCAAGACACAAGGAGGGGAGGCTAACCCCTCCAAATTTGGATTTCAAAACATGATTTTGGCAATTGAAATAACTCTGAAAATCAGTGTTTAAAAGCTCAAAAATAGATAGTAAAAGGATGGGAAACACAAGGGAAAAGGCTTTCAAAACAAGGTGCAAAGAAGGGTGAACTATCCCTCAACCTTTAATGGCCGTAAAACCCAAGTTTCAGCCCAAAAATATAGAGTTTTTATAGCCCAAAAACAGTTGGAAAATTGCAAGAATAATAGTAAATAAAGCTAGTAAAGAGACAAAGCTTTATATCTTTGAAGAGAAAAACACTTCCAAGCAATAAAACAAGGCAAACAACACCCTCAAAAGCTCAAACAAAGCTCAAAGAGACCTCAGTTCAAATATAAAGAGGTTTGGTTAAGGGTGTATAGGCAAAGATGAAGGATATATAGGTAAAAGTGTAAAAATTTGCTAGAGAGAGAGAATTGTAGAGAGAGAGGAAAAATTTTGCTCTAGAATTTTTCTAACCTTAAAACAAGAGAGGGAGGTCTCTTATATATAGAAAACATGAATTTCCCTCAAGAACATCTAGCCCTACACGTGGGTGCAGATGCAAGCATCTGTGCCAACAGCTAGCATAGTTGTCACAAAATATCTGCAAAAGACATTGGTGGCCGGCATACCACATTAGTGGCCGACAACCAAGAGTGATGGCCGATTGCCCAAATAGGTAGCCGGCAGGCCACCTAGGGTTATAGGCTTGAAGAACCAAGGTTTAGTCCAAGAATAAAGAAACAAGAGTGTAGGGTTTGAAAGGCTCAAAGTTGTGGCATTCCGCTGAGGACTTCGAGCACTTGACAAGCATGTAGACTCATCATCGGGTGTGCAAGCGATGGTGTCCAAATCATAAGGGCCGTAAAAAATGGGGTGTCTACAATACTATCCACCCCGACAATAATACTCACAATTTATGAATACTGTGTGGTAACAAAGTAATAAGCAGCGTTTAATAAGCATAACAAGAATGCTATCAGTTGAAATAATAACAATAGATAATAAGAATAATGACAAGTGGAAGCAGTCATTCATCATAAGGAAAATGTCATTTTTTTCTTTTAAATTCACACAGGTTTAGTTTATTAGGTAAGTCTAAGTAACTTTCTGCGGAGCACTATTTCCACTCAACCGTTAAGCAATGGCCACGGGCAATTCTGACTCCCCCTTGGTCAAATATTCAAATGTTACATGCTGTAACTACAATGATGCCCACGCACCAAGGTTATGTACCTGAGTCGTGACATCACGTTCTGCCCCAAGGGAACGATCTATGTTGTGACACCCGCACCATCAACCTTATATCGCCTATATTGATAAGAGCTGAAATACCTTCCTGTGCCATGTTAGGGTTCACAACTCACTTACGCAAGACTCTAAACCAGGCTCACCCTATCACTTTTAAACTTTAATGCATCAGTTCAATTTCGTGTTTCTTTACTTTGTTAAATTCACATTTTGATGCATATGCAAGTTTTAGTTTGAAAACCAAGGTGACATAAGGTTTATATAGCACAACACAACCATGTATGGAAACCAAAATAAATATTATAGAATGCCTTAGGAGTCATCACAAAATTTCTTAGAATTTTCCACACTTCTATAATGAAACCCATTCCAAACGAAATTCAATTAGTACGATGGTACTAGTTCATTGAGTTAGGAAAATATTTCAGGAAGAATACCAAGGCTAAAAACAATTTGAAAATGGAGAAATAAAATTTGGAAGAAAACTGGTTTCTGGAACAGTGAGTTACAGCAACTTCCAGCACAGGTGTTCTGTGTTTGAAAAATTAAAAAGGGCCTCAAAATGATGTCAAAAGGAGGTAAAGTCAGAATTCTTTGCTATATATTTGAGTTTAGAACATATTTACAGAAAATCTTAAAGATTGAAAACCAATGAAGATGGTCAAATAAGTATACTAAGAAACTTGGACAGATTCTGTCGCATTTTAGTAAAATTGCAATTTCTCCTCTTAGACTTATCCATTTTTTGTGAAATTAGCGGCAATGAAAGATAACTCTTATATCAAACTATCCCAAGCGGTCGTGCAGAAAAATATCATTTTCAGAGAAAATGGGACTTGTTTGAAGTCACTGTTCCTATTGTGTTGTAAGCAACACTTAGAACAAATATTTATTTCGGTAAGAAAATGGTCTCCAATGATTTTATAAAACTTTTACCCAGTATAGAACACCTATATATACTCCTAGTAAAAACAGGTTTTAACACAAGTTATTTTCAATTTATTAGAGCATTTTTCATTCGGTAAAATCTAAAACAGTGAAGAAAATATAAGTTTCAAGTATAAGTGAACCAACTTTATCTCATTTTACTCTCATGCAAGATTATTTCAAACAATGGAGAATATTTGAACATATAAGAAGATAAAATCAATTGCTAAACTATCCAATCTATACTTGCAAGAAGGAATTGAAATCATATAATCATGAAATTCTCATTCTATCAAAATGTAAACATGCATCGAGCTATTCTTGCTATGTGTGTATTAACAATGCATACTCTTGCAGATATTTAGTATATAGATTCAGTTAAAAAAAATATCTAAGGAAGGATAGAGGTTGAGTATTCTTACCTTAAGAGCTTTTACAAATTATCCTTAAGATTAGCTTTGAAATGGTGACCACCAAGCATCCTCTCATCTTCTTCTCTTTTTCTTTTCTTTTCTTTTCTACTCTTTCTCTCTTTTTTTTCTCTTTGCTCAGTCATAGTAGTAGAATAGCTGAATAGTGTTCTTATTCGTAGGAGTTTGGAGAATTTATTTATTTATTTATTATTATTATTATTATTATTTTATTAATTTATTTTCACTTGGGAAACATTACCTACATGATATAGGCTTAGAGTGTAATTGTATGCATGCATTGGCATGCCTCCAACAGCCTTCTTGGGAAGGAGGGGGCCAAATTTCCCAGCCCAAAATTTGAGTTCATATCCTCTTCTTCTTCTTCTTCTTCTTCTTCTTATTTTATTTTATTTTAGTTTTTTTTTTTTTTTTTTTTTTTTGTGTGTGTACAAAATAAAATCAATGTATGTATAACCTATTCACTAGATATTTTGCTCCTTACTATTCTCTAACTAACTTAGTTATTATTTTTTTTACTCATTTAGTTTCCACAACTGTATTTAGATACAGAAATTTAATCACAGAAAGATAAATAAATTTATTTAAAGGAGTTTAATATTGGTATTAGTCATGATGCTATTAACATTATAATTTAATAGTTTAATAATCACTATTAATTGACTTAATATTATTATTAACAAATTAATTAGTTATCTAAAAATTCAGATTTTTACATATAGCTAGTTAATCGAACTTGTGGCGGGGTGGCTAAACTCTAAACCTTCTATGACCACAAGGTTCCAATATACTTAAGAAAAGCTATAAAAACAAAAAAAAAACAAAAAACTATCAACTCAAACGGATTGACGGCTACATCCTAAACGCACCAAATCTGCGAGGACTATTACGTTATTACAACAGTGCAACTATAATATTCAAAGCATAATTAATTAATATACTAAACAACCCACAAATACAAACACAAATACAAATACAAATACAAACACAAAAAAAAAAAAAAAGTGCTAAAACTAAAAGAAAACAAGAAAAAAAAAAAGTAAAGAGAAACTATAGTTAACAACTAGTAATCAAGCCTACAGAAGGGTGGGCAACCCCTCCACTTTTTGTAACCTTAATCACATATTTCAACCCCACAAAACAACTTAAAAATAGTATACAAAACAAGAAAAATAGAGGAAGAGAGTAAAAGAGAAGTAGATAAAAAGAAGCAAAGTTCTACCTCTTAAAAAGAGAGATGTAACTTCTTAGTTATTAAACCTCAATCCTAACACCCTTAAGTATTTGAAATATAGTTTGAGACTTTAGCAAAAAGTTTCATGAACGAGCTCTAATGGTATATGTATTGTGTATCTATAGCCAAAGGTGATATGGAGGTCTAGAAAGCTTTTGCAAGGGAGAAGGGTGTTTTTAGCTCTCAATATCCTTCAAAGCCTTTGGAAAATTTTTCTAACCCTAAATTCTAAAGGGAGAGGGTCTATTTACAGAATTTGAGATATTTTGGTCGGAAATATCTTCCAAAAAGGACAGCTGGCGAATTCTTGCCCCAGATGTTGTCTGTCGCTAATGAGACCCGGCTGGGTCCAAATTCCCATGACTGGGCCAAATAACCCATGGTTGTGCCTAAAAGTTTCCTCCTGGCCTAATGCTAAATCGTCAGTGCAGGTTGGAGAAATGCTTTGAAAATAGGGTTTTAAGGCCTAAAACATTTTGGTCAAAATGGGGTATAAGGTTGGGATTTAGAGCTTGAATTCGGATTTCTTTGCTAAGAGTTCAAAAGACTGCATTGTGTAAATTTCATCATTGAGTGTTCGGAATGAAGCGCCCAAGTCTTAGAGGCAGTCAAAATGGGGTGTCTACAACAGTCATTATGTTTAATTAAAACATACCACCCAACATATATCCCTTTACCACATAAACTCCTCTTTTGGTCAACACAACCTTATTAGATTCAAAAACCATGCGAATACCATGCTTACTTAGGAGAGACCCCGAGACAAGGTTTTTGGGAATGTCTAGCACAAATAGGACATCGTTCAAAGTCAGTTGTTTTCCTGAAATCGTCTTCAGGACCACCTTGCCCTTTTCCTCAATAGTTGAGGTTACAGAATTCCCCATGAAAAATTTCTCTCCATTTGTAACCGACTCGAAAGTTGTGAACATTTTCTTCTCAGCACAGATGTGACGAGTAGCACTAGTGTCCACCTACCATTCCTTTGGATTGGATCCTACCATAAGTGTCAATAGTTGAAAGATGCATATCATTTACATCTTGAGAAAAATCCTCAATTTCTGCCATGTGAGGTCAAGCCTTGTTCTGTGTAGGATTCTTCTTGTATGGCTTCTTATTCTTGCGGTACTCAACAGCCCTATGCCCATCGCTACCATAATTGTAGCACTTCTCATAAAACCTATAACTAGGTTCTTGTAGCTTGTAGACAGGCCTCTTTGTGACATCACTTCTAGGCCCTAACTTCGAGTTTTTGTTCACTAGTTGCTTCTTTTTAACCCCCGAAGACTAACCATGCTCAACAACATTGGCCTTTACAGTAAGGGTACTCATTCATTTCTTCATCTTATCCTCCTCGACTGTGTAGCTCTTCGACAATGAGCTCTTCGACTATGTAGCTTGCCAATGAGCTCTTCGACTGTGTAGCTTTTCAATACAGAGCTTGCCAATGAGCTGTTCGACTGTGTGGCTTGCTTTTCATGCTCCTTTCGGATACGACTAGCCCTACAGTTTGGACTCCCATGATTCTAAATCTGATTCCACAAGTGCAATGTGAAATAGATAAACACAAATGAGTCTAAATCCGACAAATCTTTTGGAAAATCGATTTTGAATTAAAATGTCAAAAATCAACTACTTTGCCAAATTACAGAGTCGCCACCTAAATATTTTTGGAAAATTTAGGAAACCCGAGACTCGTGCCAAAGGCCACTTATTTGTCATCACCAAAGTGTCTCAGCTTGGGAACTTAAGTACAAGAGGGAAAGATCATGAATTGAGCACCCCACTCGCCCAATCAAAGATCGACCTCCACTAATCATGATTTGATTCTTATTTACATTATATGCTCTTGTTCCGATTATTAGGCTAATTTACTAGGTGATGCACACAAGTATAGACTAATTTGAGAAAATTGGAACACTTTGATTTTATGTTTGTTTGAAAATTGTTTTGAATATGTACCACTTGAAAAAGTGATCTCATATGCACATTTAATCAAACTATCCCAATTTGAGCAATTAGCCTTCATCCACAGGCATTTAAATAGGTATATCAATTAAGCAATTAGCCTCATGGAAACATGCTTGATATGGTAACAATCACACACATGCAATATGCTAAAGCAATAAACGCTCACCTAGTACTCCAAGGCAAGACAAAAAGAAATAAAATGGTTAGAAAAAATGCATGCTCCTAAACAATGCAACATCACTAATACGACACATACAATGTGCAACTATTAGGCTCGACTTCTAGCATGGCATGTGAGTTAATCCAAGGCATGCGACAAAGCACGTATTCGAATAAGGAATTTGAAATTGACATTGATTAGAATGATAAGCCGAACTCTTATGCATGCAAGACAAATGGATGCGAGTCATGGAAAATGCTAAGGAAAATATGATGCTATACAACCACGGTAAGCGGATAAATAAAAGGGAGAAAGAAATGGGGGTTGGAAGACATGCACAAATTGTTACATATTTGCTCTCATGCAGGAGGGTTCGAATGAGTGTCCAAGTGTCTGAATTAAACTACTTATTACAAATATGAATAACAAATAAGAAATAAACTAGCTATCTAATTTATTACTACGAGGATAGTATAACAATACTAATTACAACAATGAAATTGCAACAATAATTATTTACAACAATAATAATTACAATTATAATATTAATACAAGCAATAATGAGGAACAACGATTGCATGCACAGTGTCCAGAAACTGCTCTGTCTGCCCAAACTTGCTTTGTTTCACCCTCAGCCACTACCTTCTGTTTCTGCCAAAATTCACTATTTACCAAACATTGGGGGCTGGCTGGCCCCAAATGAGACCGGGCCGGGTCCAAAAACAGCCGGTTGTGCCCTAATTCCATGCCAAAAAAAAAGTTTTGTGCTATGAGATGAAAACAGTGCAAATAGAGCCTTTCTAGGCCCTATTTGTCCCATCTGCTCTTCTCTATTATGTGGAACTTCAAGAGAAGAACGGATTCGGTTCCAAAATCATCAACAAGCACATGTTTGATGGCTTGATGATTTCGAACACAATTGGAAAAAAAAACTTAATAAATACAATGAAAGGTGACCATCCCTCCCTCTTATCATGAATTTAGCCCAAAGAGGAAGGTAGACACGCCTCAAGTCTCATCAACATATCATGAATCGATAAGTGACAATTCTTAAAGCGATGGACTTGGCATAACGTCCGGCCAAATCCAACCAATTCTAAACATCTTTTTTTATGTTGGTTTCATTAATTTTAAGCCAATTTTTATTAGTCCTTTTTGACTTACATTTCCATTACTTACTCATTTTGTCCAAAGTGTTAGTTAAGTCCACTAAATTAGAAGAAATGTCAAACGAGAAGTGATCCATACCATGAAAGAGAGACTATGCCTTGACGATGAACCTCCGTAGAGATTAAGCCATTGAGCATAGGTCTCTTTCTCATGCCTTGAATAACAATCAATCACTTGAAATAACTTTCAAACAAAGAAAAACCAAGAAAGAAGGGAGAGTGAAAAAATGATTATGCGAGATTGATTATTAACAAAAATAGAACTCTTCACAGAGAAACTAAGTAAAGAAAGTTATCAACTCGAATGATTCGGTGTCTAAGGCTTAAACAACCGAAGCCATGAGGATGTACAACACAACAAGCAAAGATTTCAAAGCATAAGCTATTTAAATAAATTAAAAAAGCCCCTAACATGCCAAAAAATAGTAGCTACAATGATGTTAAAAGAGCACAAAACAAAGCTAAAAGCAAGGAGGCATAAAGCTAGAAAGCAAGACTAAGGAGGGGTGGCTAACCCCTCCACTTTATGGACTTCTAAACCATTTTTTTTCAACCCTTTAAAACTCTGAAATTTAGTACATAAAGACGAGAATAATGGAGGAAAAGAAGATTAAAGAAGAAGGTGAAAAATTATACCTTTTGAAAAGAGAGGTAAGCTCTTAGTTAACAAACTTGATTCCAACACCCTCAAGTTTATGAAATTAGCTTTGAAAGTTTAACAAAAAGCTTCAAGAACAAGCTCCAATGGTGTATGTATAGCTAAAAGGTGACATGACGTCAAGGAAGCTTTTGGAAGGAATATGGATGTTTTTAGCTCTCAAAAACCTTCAAAGTCTTTGGACATATTTCCTAACCCTCTAGTTTATGAAAATATGTTTTGAAATCTCCACAAGAAAGCTTCAAATCCAAGTTTTAATGGTGTATGGAGGGTGAAAGTTGATTTGAAGAACAAAGGAAGCTTGAAGGTTCAAGGATAACTCATCAATGTCTAAGCCTCTTGGAAGGTTTTTCTAACCTTAAAATCTGAAGTGGGAGGTCCTATTTATAGAGTTTGAGCCAAATTGGTTGAAAATATTTTCAAACAAAACCAGCTGTTTTGTTTGGCGATAATAAGACTCGGCCGGCCCCAAATGGCCACGATCGGCTCCAAAAATGAAAAGTCGATCCTAAAAAAGGACTCTGGAGAATTTTTCATTAAGACTCGGCTAGGTCTAAATGGACCACGGCCAGATCTAAATGGACCCGGCCGGGTCAAAAAAATCTGTATTTTAGGCCCGACTTCAAATGGACATATCTCCCTCATCCGGACTCAGTTTTAGGTGATTCTTGAGTCTAAATTGAAGCCCCGAAAGTATACTTTCTAATGGTGGTAGCATCACATCTAAATTCTAAGTGGTTAGAGAGATATATTTAATTTAGTGAAGGTTACTCATTTTTTTCTTAACGATTTGATGCCCAACCTTTCCCCAGCTAGTTTTCTTCCATCCCCTCCTATTTGCTTCTACTTCAAACCTATATATAAGATGTTTTTAAAGATTTTTCAAAGAGTTCACTTCTCTTCCATTTATTTCCACTTTGTCCTTACTCGATTTATCGAAAAGTGCAATATTTTAAACGAAATGCGAGTCTCGGAACATCGTAGAAATATTTGGAAAATTATTTTAAAAAAGAGGGTGTTAAGGTCTAAAATAGTTTGGCCAAAATAGGGTGTAAGGTTTGGGATTAGAGCTTGAATTCAAATTTCTTCGCTGAGAATTCAAAAGATTGCACAATGTAACTTTCATCATCGGGTGTTTGGAAGAGAGCACCCAAGTCTTAAGGGTGGTCAAAAATGGGGTGTCTACAGACTGTCATCTCTTTTTGCTTGTGCTTCAAGTAGTTCTTGAAGTCTTTCTAATTGTGAGACAACTTCTCTATCAAAGTAGCTGCCTGGAATGATTCATTCAACAACATTCTCTTTGCATGAATTTTATGTAAAATTACTTGGAAATCTTGGAACTGGCTTATGACGGTTTGAGAGTCCACCATTTTGAAATCCAAAAATCAGTCAACGATAAATTTCTTCGCCTTGGCATCCTCGATTTTGTATTTCTTGTCCAAAGAATCCCACAACTCCTTTGCCAACTTCTTAGCATAAAACATATTAAAAAGTGTATCTGCTAAGTCATTCAATACATAATTTTGGCAAAAGAAATCTGATTGTTTCCAAGCATCCAAAGCCATGAGCTTCTGTTTATTTTGCTCATTCTCTTCCATGGCTAGTGGATCCTCACTCGAAAACCTCGTAAGGTTAAGAGTTGTTAAGTAAAACAACAGCTTCTGTTGTCATCTTTTGAAATTCATTCCAGTGAACTTCTCTGGACGCTCATGATGATTGAGCAGGCCCTCCGAAACAGGAGTCACAATAGGGTTAACAACAGAGTTAACAAACATGTGTTAACAATCCAATTCATACAGGATTCAAATTTCCATCAACATTTACTACTTCGATATTAGTTGTATTAGCATTAGTGATAGTTGTCATTTCTGAAAAATACAACAGAATTTTAACTATTCTATTTTTCCAAGAAAACAAATTAACATTAGGAAATTCGAAAAACTGAAAATTAATTCAAAATTAATCTCACCATTAACTTCATAAATCTAACAAGGTCACGAAGGTTTCGAGGAAGACTGGACGGGTCATAATGGTCCTATTTAAAACCTAATTAATCTTAGACAAAACTTTCAAGAGCTTATTGACTCATAATCAATAGGAAACAAATTCAAAATTAAGCTTCCAGGGGATAAACCAGGTTAATAAAAACCTCAAGTTCCAAAAACAAACTTCTAAGCAATTAAAAATTTCTACCAAAACTTACAAGCAATCAAATGCTCGAAAACTTACAATCAAATAAAAATTGCTACCAAAAACAAAAAAAATATAAGCAATAAAATTGTTACCAAAACACAAGCAATAAAATTGCTTTAAATAAAAGGTAGATCAAACCAATCCAAACAAGGATTCCAAAGTCAAAAAAATCCCCTCCATGTTTAGGTATTTCTGTTCAACCAAAAAGGTTAGTGGTTGTAACAACCACCTCCTTAATTAATTGATAATTCTGTGATTTGCCTTGATTATGTGTTTATATGTTCAATATGTGCCAACTATTATTTGTATTGTGATCATGTGAATAGATATATAGAGAATGGGAATTAAACCTGTCTGAATCAGTAAATCATAAGGTTAGAATTTACCACACAAGGGTGTTTGTTATAAGATTTTCGGAGCATGTTTTCGGTGTGGCAAAACGGGCCACATGGTTAAAGATTTCCCTCTTGTACCCCAAGGCACTAGTAGACCCTTGGCGAGTTCAGCAGCATCAGCCTCAACATCAAAATCTAATCCGAAAGTTACTACAAGGAAAGAAACTTTGAGGCAAGACCGGGTTCTTGCGCTTGTACAGGGTGATGTGCGGAATACTGAGGCAGCAGTGTCAGGTATACTCCCTATCTGTGCCAAGAATACTTATGTTTTGATTGATTTAGGGTCTACGCACTCTTTTGTGTCATATGCTTTTTCTCAAAAATTAACTAGACCCTTGGAACCGATGAATATTTATTAGTTGTGTCTTCACCAACTGGGGGGTCCATGACTTGTGCATATACGTATCTTGCATGTGAACTTGTTGTTGGGGATATGATTTTATATGTTGATTTGTTGCCTTTGAACATTAATCATTTTGACGTAATTTTGGGGATGGATTGGTTAACGAAATACCATGCTATTATTGACTATGTAACTAAACAAGTTGTTTTTCACCCACCTGACTTGCCTAAATTTACGTTTTGTGGGATTGATGTTGTACCTCCCCCGTATTTGATCTCATCTATGAAAGCTTACAAGTTTATTAGAAAAGGCTGTAGGGGATATTTATGTTGTGGATTGACTGTGCCTATTGTTGATAAAGCTAATGTGGGCAGTACTCCTATAGTCAGAGAATTCCTAGATGTTTTTCCAAATGATTTGCCAGGGAATTTGATTGACAAGGAAATTGAGTTCACTATTGAGGTCATATCGAGTATGCAGCCAATTTCCAAAATTCCATACCGCATGTCAATTACTGAACTGAAAGAGTTGAAGATTCAATTACAAGAGTTGTTGGACAAGAAGTTTATTCATCCTAGTACTTTACCGTGGGGCACTCCAGTTCTATTTGTGAAAAAGAAGGATGGTTTGTTACGGCTCTGCATTGATTACCGTGAATTGAACAAGGTAACCGAACAAGTATCCGTTGCCTCGCATTGATGATTTATTCAATCAGTTACAAGGTGCCCAAGTATTTTCCAAAATTGATCTGAGATTCGGATACCACCAACTGAAAGTTAAAGCTGAAGACATAGAAAATACTGCTTTTCAAACAAGGTACGAGCATTATGAATTTCTTGTCATGCCTTTCGAAGTAACTGATGCTCTAGCTGCTTTTATGGATCTTATGAATAGAATTTTCAAACTATTCCTCGATGAGTTCGTTGTTGTTTTTATCAATGATATTTTGATCTATTCCAAAAGTAAAGAGGAGCATGAACATCACTTGAGAGTTGTTTTGCAAACCTTGAGAGAGAAAAAGTTATATGCTAAACTAACAAAGTGTGAGTTCTGGCTTGATCATGTTATGTTTTTGGGGCATGTGATAAGTAAGGATGGCATTTCAGTTGATCTGCAAAAGATAGAGGCAATTGTAAATTGGCCTAGACCGACCAGTGTTGCTAAAGTTCGAAGTTTCTTAGGTTTGGCTTACTACTTTAGATTTGGGAAAGACTTCTCGAAGATTGTTTTGCCACAGAAAAGGGCACCGTTTGAATGGACTGATTAGCAAGAGTCAGCTTTTCAAGAATTGAAGACTTAACTTGTGACTTCACCAATTCTCACCTTACTCTCAAGTACGGATGGTTTTACTATTTTCAATGATGCATTTTATAACGGTTTGGGGTGTGTATTGATGCAGAATGGCAAAGTAATAGCATCTGCTTCTCGACAACTGAGACCACACAAAAAGAATTATCCAACTCATGATTTGGAGCTTGCCGCAGTGGTATTTGCATTGAAGATTTGGCGCCACTACCTATATGGGGCAACGTGTGAAGTGTATACTGATCACAAAAGTTTAAAATATTTCTTTACTCAGAAAGAGCTAAATACGAGACAACGGAGATGGCTAGAACTGATAAAATATTATGATTTGCAAATATTGTATTATCCAGGGAAAACTAATACCGTTGCCGATGTACTTAGCCGAAAATCAATTGGGAACTCGACTTGTTTACTTATCGAACAAAGGGCATTGCTACATGATCTAGAAAGATTTGAATTGGAAATTGTTTTACAAGAACAAGACAGGATTTTAGCCGCAATATCTGCATAGCTGGCAATACTTGAAGAGATTAAAGAAAAATAGGTACAAGATCAATTTCTAAATAAAGTTGTAGATGAAAGAGAATCTAAGCCGAGACTGGGTTTCATTTTTGAGAATGAAATTTCAAGGAATGTTCTGTGTACCAAATGATATTGAATTGAAGAAGCGAGTTATGCAAGAAGCACATAGTTCAAAGTTTTCTATCCATCCGGGAAACACAAAAATGTATCAAGACTTGAAGCAAAATTTATGGTGGTCGGTAATGAAGAAAGAAATTGCCAAATTTGTGTCTAAGTGTTTACAATGCCAACAAGTCAAAGTCGAGCATCAACGACCTACAGGATTACTTCAACCACTGCCAATATAGGAGTGGAAATGAGAGCATCACAATGGATTTCATTATTGGACTACCTCGCTTTAATAGAGGTATGAATTTGATTTGGGTTATTGTTGACTATAGACACCCCATTTTTGACTGCCCTTAAGACTTGGGTACTACTGATTGCTTACTGGATGGTGTAGGCTATGTTATGCAAAGGTTCAATTTCTTCGGCAAGAGAAGAGAGTCAAATCCCAACCTTACACCCCATTTTGAATGGTTTTTAGACCTGAAAACCCTCTCTTTCAAAATATTTTTGAAAAATGATTCTACGATGTTCCGACGCTCGTATTTTGTTAAATGTTGCGCTTTTCGGTAAACTGAGTGAGGACAAAGTTGAAATGAATGAAAGAGAGATGAAATCTTTGAAAAATCTTTCAAAACACCATGTTTAGGGGTTTGGAGTTGAAGAAAATAGGAGAGGAGAGAAGAAAACTAGTTTGGGAGAAGTTCGGCATGAATCAGGGTAGGACCAAAACCGAGAGGCTTCACCAAAATAGGCATAACTTTTTGCACAGTTGTAATTTTTATTCAAGGCTGCCACCATTGGAAAGATTATTTTCGGGGCTTTAATTTGGACACAAGATTGACCTGAAAAAGAGTCCAGACGAAGGAGTTATGGCCATTTGAAGTTGGACCTAGAAAGCAGAATTTTGCCTGTCGACCAGAAAAATGGGCTGTCGACTAGAAAAGTAACGAGTCGACCAACAAGGGTGGCCGACCGACCAGAAAAAGTGGCTGATCGACCACTAAGGTCCCAAACTCAGATATTTTGAAGATTTTTTCCCTCCAGCTGTCCTACACTGCTCCAGACATTTCTGAATTGAGATATTTCGACTAATGCTCATATATTGCTATATATTGAGCCATATCTCTCATTTTGGCAAAAGGGTTAGAACATTGAAGCAATTTTGGGAGCCTCTCTCTCTAATAAAAGTCCTCTCTCTCTAGAAATTTCAGAGCTAAATTTCAGCCTTTCTCTCTAGTTTGCTCTCTTTCTTGCCCTTTTGTGCATAGAAGTAGAGAAACATGCCTAGTTTGCCTATGCATCCTTGATCAAAGTTGCCTATCTTTGGGAGGAGGTTGCTTGAAGCTTACTTGGGACTTTGTTTGAGCTCCAAAAGGTGATTTGAGCTCAGATTTTTGCCTGTTTTGGTGCTTGGCTTCAAGAGGTATAAACTCTACCCTTTAAACTTGTTTTGCCATCTTCTTCAACTACTTTGGGGCTGTTTTTGGGGTGTTTTTGAACTGAAAAAAAAAACTCTGTTTTTCAGTCCTCAAAGTGGTGGTTTAAGCCTTGTTTGGCTAGGGGGTGTTTCCTCCCTTTTGCTCATTGTCTTGTAAAGCCTTTTGAGCTATCTTTCAAGATTTTGAAACAATCTTTGTTTGGCCTTTTAACCACTGAAATCCAGTGGATTTTCAGTGGTAGAAATGTGGTTTTGAAGTCCAAAATAGGAGGGGGTGGTACTCTCTCCTCTTGTCTTGTTAGCATGTGTTGTTGGCCTATCAAATGAGCATGTATTTCTCTCTTCTTGAGGCTTAGTTTGAGCATGTTTTTGTGACTTTTTTAACATGTTATAACTCCGTTTTTAGTTGGTTTGATCACTTGTTGCATGCTCCTTACACTTGTAGTGTAAATCCTCTTTGCTAGCCTTGCATGCCTTAGGAGTTAGCTTGTTATTCTAGCATGTGTTGGCTTAGTCTTAGCCCATTTTTGGTGTTTTTTTTGGCATGCTTTAACTCAGATTTTGGTTGGTGAGTTCACCTCTTGCTTGGTTTTTGCACTTGTAGTGCAATCTTGTTCACTAGCCTAGTATACTTGGTGTTTTGGCCTATTGTTCTAGCTTGTTTTAGCTTTAGTTCAAGCATGTTTTTGGTGTTATTTTTACATGCCATAACTCTATTTTTGGTTGGTGGGGTCACCTCTTGCTTGGTTTTTTCACTTGTAGTGCAATCATGTTTACTAGCCTAGTGTACTTGGCGTTTTAGCCTTCCATTCTAGCATGTGTTAGCTATACTCCATGCATGTTTTTGGCATTTTTTTGACTTGCTTTTGGACTGTTTTGGGTGTTCTTGGCCTTTTGGGGCTTGCTTTGTATAGCTATAGTGTAAATGGCTTCACTAGTCTTGAGTTTTGAGGCCCCTACCATGCTATACTTGTGATGTTTGCATGCCTTGGCATCATTTGGCATGGTATTTCAGAGCTTATATCTTTGCCATATTCTCATGTTTATCACTCTTTAATTGTGTTTAAGAGTTGTGCCTTTATGCCTTGTTTATGAGCCATCATATGAGCATGCATTTCTAGCTTCTTGTGCCCAAGTTTCAGGATGTTTTGGCCTCTATTTTGGCATGGTTTAGGTCTTGTGAAATGCTCTTTACTAGCTTTGATGTTTTTGGCCTTCAACATGTTATTCTTGCATTGTTTGCATGCTTCAAGGTCTTTAGCATCCTTTTTCAATGCTAAAATGTATGCCATTGCATGCCATCTTTCATTTGTTATATCGCTTTGAAAGAGGTCTTAAGCCCTTTGTTGGTTTGAGTGTGAAATCGAGACGTTCATGCCTAATGGTTTTAGCCTTCTTTTGAAGGTTTCTACTAACCAACGGCATGATGCTTCTTTCATGCTCAAGAAGCTTATGGCTTGGTCCGTCTTTCCAATTAGAGGACTTCTCACTTTTGAACTTAACCAATTAAAGGATGGATTGGTAATCTAAAATGAGTAAACAAAATTGAACCAAGTAAAACATGTCAAGATAACATGTTTGAGTTGCATTGCATGTGTTTGGATCGGACGTTAATCCAAACACGAGAAACGAGGGCGTTTCATACTCAAAGTGATGAAACATGCCTCATTTCTCGGTCGCCGTCCCTCTTGATCATGCATGATAGAGGTGGAGGCTCTTGTGTGTTATTTGTGCATTCATTGACTTGTACAAACTTGGCTTCTCGGCCATCGTGCATTGCAATGCTCGGTTGGTGGCCCGAGAGTCGAGTACTGCACTCCTTTGAGCTTGAGAAATGATAAGGAGGGTGGTTGTGCACATATGTCTTGCAAATATACCGTTGTGCCCTTGTTGTTCTCTGTTGCAGCAAAAACTAGAGTCTGGAAAATCAACTGGTCGACCGACCACAAGGAGTAGTCGACCGACCAGTATGGGTGGTCGACCGACCAGTTTTTTTGGTCTACAACCACTTTTTCTGGTCGGCAGTCCACCAGAGGGTCCCTATGTTGGAGGAAAAAGCATTCTGGAGATTGGCACAATTTTCAGAGGTCAAGGCAAGTGCAAACAGAGGCAATTGGAGGCACGGTAATGGATTTCCGAGCGAAGCCGACCGAGCATGCATATCCCCCTTGCTTCCCGAGGCCATTTGTTTAAATTGCTTAGCTAAACTAGTTCATTAGCTTAGTTATTTTGTAATTAATTAGTTAAGTGTTTAATTAATTAATTTGGTTTGTAATTACTTAGCTTAGATTAGCTAGTTGCTCAATTTGTGTTGTAGTAATTAATTAGCTAAGTTAGTTAATTAGTTGATTTGTAATAAGTAGCTTAGCTTATTCATTCGGACCCTCCGTCGAGAGGGCAAAATGTTATAATAAGCGTGTGTGTGTGTGTGAATGTCTTCCAACCCTACGTCTTTCTCCTTTTTATTTACCAGCTTTTGATGGTTAGTTTTAGGGCATGTTTCAATTAGCATACTCTATGACTTGCATGTGTGCATTCATTCATTTGTATTGCATGCACCGGGCTCGGCGCATCATTCAAACTGCATTGTATTTCAATTCCTATTTGAATACATGTATCAAATTGTTGCATTCATATGCCATCTTAGCCAGCCGAGCCTATTTTAGCTGCATTTTTGCATGTGTTGCATTAGACATTGTTAACATAGCTAGGATCATGCATTGATTACTAACTAGCTTCTTTTTTGGCTCGGAGTACACTGTGAGTGTTTATGCTTTAGCATCCTTGCATGTGTGTAAGTGACTGCCATGATAGCATGCTTGCCATGAGGCTATTTGCTTAAGTGTTAAATTGCATGAATGCCTGTGGATGAAGGCTTCATTGCTTGAATTGGAACAATTCATCAAAATGTACGTTTTAAGCCCACTTTGCGGAGTGGCAAATCATCATATTTTAAGCCCACTTGAGAAGGCAAATCCGCGTCTTAGCCTACTTGCGAGTAGCACTTTCAAACCATTTTTGAAAAACAAACATGAGATGTTTTGTTCCAATTCTTGTGATTGAGTCTATACTTGTATGCTGTGCGCATCATGTAGTAAGTTAGATTAATAACCGGAATAAGAACACATGTGTTTTCAAAAACAACATATCATGTTACTAGAGGCCGATCCTTTGATCGGGCGAGCGGGGGTGCTCATTTCAGGACCTTCCCCTCTCGTACCCAAGTTCCCGAGCCGAGACAACTTTGGTGATGACGGACACGTGGCCTTAGGCACGAGTCAGGGTTTCCTGAATTTCCCAAAATAAAATATTTAGGTGGCAACTCTGTAATCTGGAAAAGCAATCCATGTTTGACGCTTTTTGATTAAAATTGATTTTCCAAAATGATTTGCCGGATTTGGACTCTTTGGTGATTTATCAGTCTTACATTGCACTTTGTGAGATTAGATTCAGAACCGTGACAGGAGTCCGAACTATAGGACCAATTCGAAGCCTCTCCGAAAGGGAGGCGGCGAAGAAAGTTGAGCTACATTGACCGATTGACTAAGTTTGCTCATTTCTTACCTGTCAAAACATTTTATAATGCGGATAAGTTGGCTACACTTTATATTAATGAGATTGTAAGATAGCATGGAGTGCCTGTATCAATTGTTTCTGATATGGATCTAAAGTTCACTTCGAGGTTCTAGCAAAGTTTGCAAAAGGCGTTGGGAATAGAACTAAGATTGAGCAGCGCATATCATCCACAGACAGATGACCAATCAGAAAGGACAATATAGACTCTGGAGGATATGTTGCCTATGTGTGTACTAGACTTTTAAGGAAATTGGGAAACCCATTCGCCTTTAGCCGAATTTGCATACAATAATAGCTTCCATTCAAGCATTGGCATGGCAACATACAAGGCTTTATATGGAAGAAAATATCGGTCACCGATTTGTTGGGCTAAGGTTGGAGATAGACCTTTGTTGGGGCCCGAAATCGTGCAAGAAACAACGGAAAAAGTAAAATTAATTCATCAACGATTGAAAACAGCACAAAGTCGACAAAAAAGTTATGCGGATGTTCGTAGACAGGATAGAGAATATGAAGTAGGTGATCATGTTTTTATTAAAGTAACATTGATGAAAGGGCAGACTCATTTTGGAACCAAAGGCAAGTTAGCACCTTGATACATTGGACCATATGAGATGATTGAGCAAATTACCTAGTGACGTATCGGGTTGCTCTTCCTCCTGATATAGAATACATGCACTATGTATTTCATATTTCAATGTTACGGGAATATCTCCAGGATCCTTTTCATGTCATTGAGCCTGCCCACATGCTTTTGAGCGATGAATATCCGTATGAAGAATGGCCCATTCAGATTGTTAACCGCCGTATCAAGAAGTTGAGAAACAAAAATATCCCGTTAGTAAAAATGGATTGGCAAAATCATGATAGCATTTATGCAACTTGGGAAAGAGAAGACAATATGAAGAAAAGATATCTCGAGCTCTTTTCTTTAGAATTTACATTCTTCTCGGGAGAAGGTAACTGTGACAACCCAACTCAGTATTATGCTATTTAATCTTAATTATGCCTAGAACTATGAGCTTGATATGATTTTGAGTGTTAATTGTACGATTATATGTGTCTTTGAAACTATATCTGTTCACCGTAGGAAAATCTGTTTGATTTCCTGTTATAAAATTTAAATAGAACGCCGCAGAGGCGATGAAAACCAAAATTGACTGTATCAATGTAATTAGCATAATTTTTAGAGCCTATGGTGAAATTTAATTGAAAACTGATTTAGATCAAAATAATTAGATTAAATTGATTAACTTAAGTACAATTAATTGACTCTAAGCAAAAATAATTAGTTAAGCTAATCACCACTATATATGTGTATAGCTAGTGCTTAGGTTCAAAAACTCTAAGCTTATTCTCACTTCTTGGCTAAGTTCATACACTCTGAAAAGAGAATTCAATACTTAGTGAGAGAGAAAAGGGAATTGTGAAGAATTAAAGGAGATTTGAAAAGTTGAGCTAGAATACACTTAAATTCAAGCCATAGGTATGATTGTCAACCTCGATTCTTGTAGTTAGAATATATTCAAGTTGAATTCACCTAATTCTTGAGTTCATTTGTATGTAATTGTACAATGAAAGTATGAATCTCTTTGAAATGGAAGAATTGAGTTGAATTATGTACATACATGCATGAATCACCAAGTTGAGCTTGAATTCCATGGAATTATCCACATGCATGAAGCTATATTTGACATTTTTGGTGATGTTTCATAGTCTTACTACTTTTCATCTCATGCTTGAGAGTTTTGGAAGGATTTGAAAAGAAAAGAGTGCAATTCAACTCATACATAGTTTTAACCTTATGAATTAAGCTTGAATTTGGGACAATGGTTCATGATTTTGAATAATTGGTTTCAAATTGAGGGTGATTTCATGTTATACAATGTTTTACCATGTTTTTGGCATCAACTTGCAAGCTTTGGACCCTTGAACATTAAGTTTGAACTTCAAACAGAATTCTGGAAAACCCAGAATTTGACTTGTCCGCTCGAACGGGAAAATCGCCGCTGGAGCAGGGAAATCGCCGCTCGAGCGTAAAAATCAAGCTCCCAGAAGTTTTGTAGGAATTTGTATTGCAGCTCGAGCAGCAAAGTGTACGCTCGAGCAAACCCTGTTTTGCAAGGCTTCTTGCTTAAGCGTAAAATACAAGTAACCAGTACTTTTATAGACAAAAGGGGTCCGTTCGAGGGGCCGAATCTGCGCTCGAGCGGAGAGCCCTGTTTCAGAAATTTTAAAAAGTTGTTCTATACTCCGTTTTCTATTCTCTTTCATTTCTAAGCACACTTAGGCATGCATTGGACATCCTAAATGAATTAAAGAACATGAAAGAAGCCTAAGAACATTAAACAAATCAAAGAACGAAATGAATTGTATTATGACCCAATGTATTATGAATTATGTAGGGTCAAGCACAAGGGCAAATCAAGCACAGGAACACAATGAGTAATATCTTAGTAAAGATATTTTTGTAGATGCATTATTTCTTAAATGTTGCCTACGTGGTAATTTCTAAACTTATGAATTTGTACTATGAATGAGTATTCTATCCGCCCGTTTCATGAAAGAATCTGTAAAGTGAATGTTGTGAAATTGGACAATGGGCCTAAGGCCGTTTGGCATATTTGACATGGACATAGATTGGGCCTAAGGCCGTTTGGAATGTTTAACAAGATGAACTAAAAGTCATCTTATGCATGAATTGGGCTGAAGGCCGTTTTGTATGATTAATGAATGGACTAAAGGTCGTTTTGAATAAAGAATTGAATGGAACAAAGGTCGTTTTGAATAAAGAATTGATTGGACCAAAGGTCATTTTGAGTATGAATACAGACGTGACCATAATTATATGCGCATAGCTATGAATATGAGAATGTTGGACCCAAGGTCGTTTAGTATTATGATATGAAGGACCGATGGTTATTGGTTCATGGATCCATTAGACCTGAAGTTGGTCTATGAATGAGTATTGGACCCGAGGTCGTTTTGTTTAGATGGACCCAAGGTCGTTTTGTATTGTAGACACCCCATTTTTTATCGCCCTTAAGACTTGGGCGTTATTGATGGTTTACTTGGTGATGAAAGGTGTGCAGGGCAAATGTTCGATTTCTTCGGCAAGAGGAGAGTCAAATCCCAACCTTACACCCCATTTTGGACTAAAGCTATTTTGAATGGTTTTTAGACCTTAAAACCCTCTCTTTCAAAACATTTTTGAAATAAAGTTTTTACGATGCTCTGAGGCTTGCATTTTGTTAAATGATGCGCTTTTCGGTAAACGAGCAAGGACAAAGTGGAAATGAATGAAAGAGAGATGAAATCTTTGGAAAATCTTTCAAAACACCTTGTTTAGGGATTTGGAGTTGAAGAAAAGAGGAGGAGAGGGAAGAAACCAAGTTGGAGAAGAAGGTGGGCATGAATCGCTAAGAGAAAGTCGAGCAGCCCTCGCTAAATCAAGCCTATCGTTTTGAATACTTGGATTTCAGCTATGAGGCCACCACCGTTGGAAAGCTTACTTCCGGGGCTTCATTTTTCACTTAAGAATCTCTTAAAGCCGTGACCGGATTGAGGGAGATATGATTGGTTGAAGTTGGGCATCATTCCGGTTGGACCGAAACTGAGCAACCTTTACTAAAAGAGAGATATCTCTTAGATTGCATAATTGGAAAGAAGACTTCCGGGGCTACAGTTTAGGCTCAAGAATGACCTAAAAAGGAGTCCAGATGAAGGAATTAGGCTTGCTTCAAGTCAGGGACCAGGGTTGATTTTTGCCATCGGCCTCTATGGGAGTGCATCGGCCACAATTGGAGCTCAGTAGCTATAGGTTGGCCAAAAGTGAACCTTATCGGCCACAAATGTTGGCCGATCAGCCAAAAATGTCCAAAAAGCCCAGAATTGGCAGATATTTCTCCTCCAACTGTTTCCAGTTTGTGCCACCTGTCCTAGCTCAGATATTTTCGACCAAGCTTGATATTTTGCTATATAATGAAGCCTTATATCTCATTTTTGAAGGGTTAGAAGATTAGAACAAAAAGAGAGAACATTTTTGGTAAAAGGTTTGGGAGCTTCTCACACTAGAACCTCTCTCTCTACAATCCTCTCTCTTGAGCATTTGTGCTAGAAGGCTTGCATACAACCATCTTCAACCTATCAACCCTTAAGAAGACTTGATCACCATTGGGCTGAGGTCCCTTGGAACTTGGTTTGAGCTCCAAAAGGTGGTTTTGGCTCAAGAAAAGTGGTTGTTTTTGCTGCTGTGCTCCAAAGGTAATCACTCACCCCTTTTACCTTTGCTTTGCATGCTTGTTTTACCACCTTTGCAAATTGTTTTTGGCTTAGTTTTGAACTGAGAAAATCTCTGTTTTTTAGTCCTAAAAGTGATGGTTTAGGCCTATTTTGTGTTAGGGGGTTGTCTCTCCCTTTTGTTCCCTAGCTTGTATAGCTTTTGAGCCATCTTCTAAGGCCTTTCAAAACAACTTTTCGTGGCTTTTTAACCACTAAAATCCAAAGGATTTTCAGTGGTAAAAATCCTCTTTTGAGGTCCCAAATGGGTGGGGGTTGTCCCCCCTCCTCTTCTCTTGTTTGCATGTCTTATTGGCCTATCAAATTAGCATGTGTTTCTACCATTTTGAGGCTTAGTTCAAGCACTTTTTTGTGACTTTTAGGACCTGCCTTAACTCTGTCCATGGTTGGTTTGGTTACCTTATGCATGCTTTATACACTTGTAGTGTAATTCTTGCAAACTAGCCTTATATGCCTCATGAAGTAGCATGTTTGCTAAGCATGTATGGGCTTCATTTTAGCATGTTTTTGGTCATTATTTAGCATATCATAACTCTATCTAAAGTTGGTTTGATATCCTCTTGCATGCTTTATACACTTGTAGTGTAAACTTGCACACTAGCCTAACATGCATCACGCTTTTGGACCATCATTCTAGCATGTTTTGGCTTAACTCTAAGAAGCTTTTGGTCATGTTTTAGCATGCTCTAGGTTTGATTTGTGTTGTTTTGGTCATGCATGCATTGCTTTGTATAGCCATGGTTCAATCTTGCTCACTAGCTTCGTGTATTGAGTCTACTAGCATGCATTGCTTGGACTATTGTCATGATTTGGCATCATTTGTTAGGTGATTTTTGAGCATATTTCATGGTCATGCACTCACATTTGTCACCTTTTCCATGCATTGGGAGGTTTATGTTTTAAGCCTTGAACATGAGCCATTATACATGTCTTATTGCTTAAGCTTTTGGGATGCCATCTCAGTGGATTTTTGGGCTTATTTTGACATGCCATAACTCTGATTTTCATTGGTTAAGTCATCTCATGTTTGGTTTTGATAGGTGTAGTGTAATACCCCTTATTAGCCTTGCATGCTTCATGCTTTTGGTCTTTTGTTCTAGCTTGTGTTGGCTAGGTCCTAGCATGTTTTTGGTCTTATCATGACCTTCCTTAGGACTGTTTTGGTTGCCCTCGGCCCTTTGGGGCTTGCTTTGCGTGGCCATGGTGTAAGTCCCTTTGCTAGTTTCAAGCTTTGAGCTTTCTTGCATGCTTTGTTTGACTTGTTTGAGTGGTTTGGCACCATTCCATACATGATTTTAGGGCCTACAGTGTTATTACACATCCATGCTTTTCATTCATTGCTCTTGCTTGAGAGTTATTATCTCCATGCCTTGTTTGTGAACCAAAGTGTATGCATGTTTGTATGTGCTTTCGTACTTCATTTCCACAGCATTTTGGCCACTGATTTGGGCATGATTGAGGTCTGTCCATTTTAGTTTAAGTCCATCTTGCATATTGTTGCATGCTTGTCACATTGCATGCTTGTCGCATGCTTGTCGCATTGCATGATTCTTGCATGTTGTTTATGTGTTTAGGTTGTATTACATGGTGCTTGCATGCTCATGTTGCATTACATTGTTTGCATGTCATTAGCTTTGTTAAGTTATGCTTGCATTGCATTGCATTTGGCATGCTCATGTTGCATTGCATTGCATTTCCATGTTGTGTGCATTGCATTGTGTTTGGTCTGGGAGTTAAGCCAAACACGAGGAACGAGGGACGTTTCGTACTTGAAGTGATGAAACGTGCCTCAATTCTCGGTCGCCAACACTCTTGATCAAACATGATAGAGTTTAAGGCATTTGTATGTTTTTGTGCATTCATGTGATATTGATTTGTGCAACTCGGTCTCTTTGGCCATCATGCATCGAAATGTGTGATTGATGGCTTAAAAGCCAAGCACTACACTCCTTTGAGCTTAAGACATGATAAGGGGACATGATAAGGGGTGTAGTTGCACACACATTTTCTTGTAAATACACTGCCATGTCTCTGTTAGTACTCTGTTGTAGCAAAGGAAGAATTTGTAGGAAGCAGTGGCCGATCGACCACTTAGTCTGCCGATCGGCTATAAAAATTGGCCGATAGCCATTAGCTCTGGCCGATGGCCACTTCTCTTGGCCGATGACCTCTTAGCATGTCCATGAGGTGGATCAGAAGTACTTTGGAGGTTGGCACAGTTTTCGGGGGTCTAAAACAGTGCAAACAGAGGCGACATGAGGCATGACGGTGGATTTCCGGGAGGATGCGATTGAGCATGCATCGTTCATCATTCCGAGGCAGAGCTGTGGCAGCCTATTTTAGTTTCCTACTTAGTCGGTTTTGTAACTTAATTAATTTGTTTAATTAGTTAAGAGTTTTGTAATAATTAATTAGCTAGGATATTTAGTTAATTAGTTGGTTTGTATTATTTATTCGGACCTTCCGTCGAGAGGGCGAATTTTGTAATAAGTGTGCGTGAGTGTGTGAATGTCTTCCAATCCCACATTTTTCTCCCTTTTACTTATCAGCTTTTGATGGTTAGTTTTAGGACATATTTCAATTAGCATCCTTATGTTTCGCATGCGTGCATCATTCATCTGTCTTGCATGCACCGGGCTCGGCGCATCATACTAACTGTATTGTATTTCAATTCCTACTTGAATACATGATTATCAAGTTGCATCTCATATAACATTTTAGAATAGCTGAGCCTATTTCTAGTTGCATTTTGCATGTGTTGCATTAGCCATCTTAACATGAACTAGGATCATGTATGATTTCTAACAAGTTCTCTGTTTTAGCTCGGAGTACATTGTAAGTGTTTATGCTTTAGCATCTTGCATGAGTGTTAGTGTTGCTATGATAGCATGCTTGCCATGAGGCTAACTGCTTAAGTGTTTAACTGCTTGAATGCCTGTGGATGAAGGTTAGATTACTTGAATTAGAACAACTCATCGAAATGCGAGTTTTAAGCCCACTTGAGGTGGCAAAATCATGTTTTCTAAGCTCACTCGAGGGTGGCAAATCCACGTCTTAGCCTACTTGCGAGTAGCACCTTCAAACCATTTTCAAACAAACAAACATGAGATGTTTTGTTCCAACTTAGGCGATCTAGTCTATACTTGTATGCTGTGCACATCACATAATAATTCTAGCTAATAAACCGGAATAAGAACACATGTGTTTTCAAAAAAACAAAATATCATGTGAGTAAAGGCCGATCTTTGATCGGGCGAGCGGGGGTGCTCATTGCATGACCTTCCCCTCTCGTCCCCAAGTTCCCGAGCCGAGGCAACTTTGGTGATGACGGACACGTGGCCTTAGGCACGAGTCATGGTTTCCTAAATTTCCTAAAATAAAAAAACATTTAGGTGGCGACTCTGTATCTGGCAAAGCAGTCCATGTTTGGCACTTCTTTATAAAAATCAGTTTTCCAAAACGATTTGCCGGATTTGGACTCTTTGGTGATTTATCAGTCTTGCATTGCACCTTGCGGGATTAGATTCAGAACCGTGACATTGAGTCCGAACTGTAGTAGCTAAGAACAAAACGGATTTCGTGCCATTCGCGCGCGGAGCCGGGACGTTCGGGCACGTCTACATGTATGCAATGGACCTGAGTTTGTTTTGCGTATAAATGTGTTGTATTGGACCCAAGGTCGTTTGAGTAGCGGGACGTACAGCCCCAGCCCCAGTGAGTGATGAGAAACCCTATTTTGAGAGATCAACCAAAGTCGCCTCACGCAAGAGGCCTTATTTTGCTTTATTATTCTTTTGAACCTTTTGTGGTCATGTATGACCAACCTTGCGTATAATCTGAATTTTTGTTAACACCAGTTTGAATAATCTTGGATGTATGTATGGCATACTTAACGTGAATATGCATAGTGTGAGTTATTATGTGAATGTAAGAATGTTGTTTAAGCCATGTATGCACAGCTCAATGGACAATCTTTGAAAAAATTTTATTTCGCAATTTAGCCCCTATCATTACATACGGATTAATTTCTGACTAAGGCCATAGGTAATCTCTTGATTACTGGCCAGTTATGACTCTAATCCATGGGGCAGATTCGGGTCATGACAGTAACTAAGTTTGGAGTACCAAACATCCTAAGGGGGAGAGGATGTAACAACCACCTCCTTAATTAATTGCTAATTCTGTAATTTGCCTTGATTATGTGTTTATATGTTCAATATGTGCCAAGTGTTATTTGTATTGTGATCATGTGAACAAATCTATAGAGAATGGGAATTAAACCTATTTGAATCAGTAAACCATAAGGTTAGAATTAAATATTTGAATAGGGAATTATAGCCTAATTCACATGAGTTCAATTAAGCTTAGTCTAGTTTGGAGTAAATTAGAATATGATGAGAATGAGTTATTTAAGTGAATTTGATTTATGAAATTAAACTTAGAATTAATTAATGCTTAAAAACCATTTAGTGATTAATTACACTCTTTAAGCCTATTCAACATAAACAGTTAGAAGACTCTAAAGGGAAGACACATGGTGGGTTTTGTTGAGACAAGAGTTATACACTCAAGAGAGTTCTAGAGAGAGAGCTTCCCAAGAGAGAACCAAGGAGAAAGAAGAAGAGCTTTGGGAAACATAGAAGATATACTTGGATCTTCACAAATCATATCCTTAAGGTAAGAATTTTGTTTACTAATTCCTAGAAATGGAGTTAATACATTCATGAATTCATGAAAATATGATGGATATATTATTAATTTAGGGTTTTTGTAGGGAAATTAGAGTTGAGAATTCATATGACCACAAATGATCATAAAAGTGAAGAATTGAAAGACTTAGCTTAACTTATTGTCGTGTATGCCTTCATTCTTGTCCATACATGTGAGATCTTGCATCGTTCCTCAAATTTGAGGGGAAATTTCATGGATTTTAAGTATGGAATTCAAATTATGCATGGATTAAGATTTTGCACTCTAAATTCAAAGTTTTGATTAATATGCAGATTTGAGTTTTGATTTCAAGTCTTGACCATTGTTTAAAATTGGAAATGTTTAAATCAATATGTTTTTGAAGAGTTTTGGGCCTTGATTTGCATCAAAGAGAAGTTGAATTTGTAAGGGGAAAAGTTCCACATTGAAGCAGATTTTTGACCTGTATTGCACCCAGACCGCTCGTACGGCCTGAGGCCTTGCACGAGTGGCCAACCTTCCCCTGCACCAAAATGCATTCTGCTTTGGTGCCGCACGAGTGGCCAAGGCCACCGCACATATGTGGACACCCCATTTTTGACTGCTCGCAAGGCTTGAGCGCTCTGTCTGATACACTCGATGATGAAAGTGGTATTGTGTGTGGTTCGAGGTCTCAATGAAGGGACCATGTTTTAAGCTCCAAAACAATACCAAACCTCCCATATTCCCATTGATTATACCCAAGAAATCCTTTTTTACACATTGTGCCACCCTATGTTGAGGCTAAAACAGAAAAATAGGGAAATGCATTGAGGCTCGGCCGTGCCTCATTGAGAGCCGGCCGTGGCTATTGAGGGCCGACCGAGCCTTGGTAGCGAGAAACATTGTTCTGGGTGGGAGGCCGCCAACTGTCCATTTTTGAAGATATTTATGATATTTTTGGCTCAAATTCTATAAAAACAACCATATATCTCTATTTTGAGGGTTGAAGAATTTCAAGAAAGCCTCTATACCACATTGAAAGCTCCCTCTTCTCCTTCTTCTTGTGCAACAACACTTTGAGCTAACCTACCACCTTGAACCTATATCCATACATCAAATACACCTTCACAATTTAGCATAGGAACCTTGGTTGAGCCTTGAACATCATAATTCAAGCTTGAGGGTGTGTTGAGACTTAGTTTGAATCACAAGCAAAAGCTAACTTCTTTGAGAGGTATAAGCTTGCTATCTTCCCTCTTGCTTTCATTTCTTTCATTTACTATATAATTCTTGTAGTTTCATGTTGCTTTGATTCTATTCTAAGTGTTTAAGTTTGGGTTTGGAGAGCTACCAAAAGGATAGATAGAGTTTACACTCTTTCTACACCTTTACCTATAGCTCAAACCCTTACTTTTACACTCTTTTACTTTATTCGCTACACTGATTTTCAGAGTTTAAAAAGGGCTAAAAATCATGCTTTGAGGTTTCAAAAGTGGAGGGGTTAGCCGCCCCTCCTTATTCTTGCTTACTAGTCTTGTTTTCTCTCTTTGTTGATTCGCCTTTTTTAGGCTCTTTTCATGCATTTTTAGCCACTGCTTTTCATTTGTTTAGAATTGTTTTAGGGTTGTTCTAAGTTATTTAAACAGTTCATGCTTTGATTAGCTTAGTTATTGTCTCATAAGTTTACCTCCATAGCTTGTTGTCCATTGTTCTTGGCTCTTTTTCAATTCATTTCCATGTTTAAGGACCTCATTTTAATAATCAACTTGCCATTTATCTCATCTCTTTCATTTGAGAGTTTTTTCAATCTGTTGACGGTTATTCAAAACGTGAACTAGCGATTTACGCTTAATGGCTTAATCTCTAAGGAGGTTTATTGCCAACGGTGTAGTCTCTTTTTCATGTTGAGAATCACCTCCCGTTTGACATATTCCTTACTTAGTGGACGTAATCTTTAATGGACGTAACAATCATCTTGGACTTAATGGATTAAAGGATGGCAAAGACTAATGAATTTGACTTAAAATGAACCAACTCACATAAAGAAAATGAGTTATATTTCTTGGGATTCGGCCGGACATTATGCCGAACCCATTGTGTCAAGAGTTGTCTTACATCAATTCATGATGTTTTGATAGATCTTGAAGCGTCTCTACCCTTCTCTTTGAGTTCACTCCATGATAGAAGGGAGGAGTGGTTATAGTTCCTTTCATTTATTGATTTTTGTCCAAATTGTGTATCAAAATCATCAAGCAATCAACTTGCTCATTAATGGTTTTGGAAACGATTCCAAACCTTTTCTCGAGGCTTTCCCATGACAGAGAAGTGTAGGAGGGACAAACAGAGTCCAGAACACTCTGTCTGCACTGTTTTCACTTCAGAGCACAATATAAAATTTTACATGAAATTGAGGCACGACCAACCTTTTTTAGGCTCGGTCGGGCTTCATTAAGGGTCGGCTGGTCATCAATGTCTAGTCAGCAGTGTATTTTTGCAGAAAACAAAGGGCAGTGGCTGAAAGTGAAACAAAGCAAGCCGGGGCAAACAAAGCCATTCTTGGACATTGTGCATGTGCATGCAACCCTTGCACATCCTTGCTTACATCATTATCATTGTTGTAATTAATTAATCCATTTATTTTTATTGTTACAATTAGTATTGTTAATTAGTAGTGTTGTAATTAATTAATTTATTATTGTTTATTTATAATTGTTATAGCTAATTAAACTTAGATAATTAGATTACTTGTCATGGTTGTCCTTGTTGTAATAGCATAGTTAGCTAGTTACTTCTTTAATTTATTCATTTGGTTTTGTAATAAGTAGTTTAATTCGGACTTTCGGATTTTGATTCGCACCCTCTTGCACAAGGGTGCAAATTATGTAATAAGTTGTATATCTTTCAACCCCACATATTTCTCCCTTTTACTTACTTGCTTACGATAGTTAGTATAGAACATCATTTTTCAAATTAGCATTCTTATGCTTTGCATCCATTGTCTTGCATGCATCCAAGGCTCGACTCATCATGCTAACCTAATATCAATGTTCAAATTCATTACTTGACTATCTGCTTTCTCGTATGTCTTGAATGGAATCATATGCCATGCTCATAGCCGAGTCTATAAAATACATAATGTGTGCGTTGCATTAATCATATTGCATTAATTAGGAACATGCATGTTTTTTTCTAATAAATTTGCTTTGTTTTGGCTTGAAGTACTAGGTGAGCTTTTATTGCTTTAGTATCTTGCATTGAATGTTTGTGTTGCCATACCAAGCATATTTCCATGAGGCTCATTGCTTAAATGATATAACTGTTTGAATGTCTGTGGATGAAAGCTAGTTGCTTGACTTGGGATGGTTTGATTAAATGTCCATTTTAGCCCACTTTTTCAAGTGGCAGAATTCACAAAACAATTTCAAAACAAAACTTGAAATCAAACGTTCCAATTCTTGCAAATATTAGTCTATACTTGTGTGTGTCACATAATAAAAATAGCTAATAAATCATAACAAGAGCATATAATGTAAATAAAAATCACATCATAATTAGTAGAAGCCGATCTTTGATCGAGCGAGTGGGGTGCTCAATTCATGGTCTTCCCCTCTCGTACCTAAGTTCCCGAGCTGAGACACTTTAGCGATGACAGACTAATGGCCCTTAGCACGAGTCTTGGGTTTCCTAAATTTTTCAAAAATATTTAGTTGGCAACTCTGAAATCTAGCAAAGTAGTCCATTTTTGGCATTTGATTAGAAATTGATTTTCCAAAAGATTTGCTGGATTTTGACTCTTTGGTGTTTATCTATTTTGCATTGCACTTGTGAGATCAGATTCAGAACCACGGGAGTCCGAACTGTAAGGCCATTCGCCTTCCGAAAGGAGCGCGAAAAGTCGAGCTACAACGTGTGGTCTGCAAGGCAGGCTTAGTTTTGTTTTCTTTCCATTTTCTGACTTTTGGGCCTCTATTTGCACGGTTTTCACGTGTATTTCACATTCATATGCATTTCATGATCACAGCAAAATTAAAGAACGAATAGGAACGATTTAGTGAATAAGTAACAAATAGGCGAATAGGTTATAAACCGATGGAATGGATGAACTGTATTTTGAAACGTTGTGCTTGAATGTGCTTGTGTAGGTGAAACGCCGCACTGTGATCACGTGATTCAGGGAGCCTATTGTGAGTAACAATGTTATAAAGCTATGTTCAATTATAATTATTTTCTGATCAATAAAATGCACTGTTTCTGAAATGATATTGTTTACTGAATGATTGATTGTCATATTTTATGAATTGTATTCATGGCATCCATAGCATCTGTTACTGTTACTGTTTATGGTTATTGTTACAAAGATCTCTGTCAGTTCCAATTATTGGAACTACTATTTACTGTATTGATGGCCTTTAAATGACTGTTCGGTCTTTAAGATCTACTGTATTGTTCTGCTATTGGATGTACCACGTATAACTGTTATGATTTCATTATGACTCTGAAATGTATGAGATACTACGTTGAGAACTGATTCACTACTGAAACTAACTGTTTTAAATTACTGTAAGGACATCATTCATAAACCCTTTTACATAATTGTTATACACTGGGCTCTAACTCATTGTTTATATATGTATGTAAGTGATCAAGTGCAAGACCGGACTTAGTGGCGTCAACCTAGCCTCTACTTTGTCAAGCCAACTCTCGTGCCTCATTGCAAGGTTCCAAGTGGTCAAGCTCCTAGGCTTCATGGGTGGTTTTGTATACAAGTATGAATGTTTTTGTTTAAGACTGATTTTTGGTTATTGGGATTAACTCCTTGAGTTTTGTTTATGTTTGTACACAAACTTGATGTGGATTGGTGTGCATATGTATATACATATAAAGTTCTGTTTTGTTCATTTAAGTCTTCATAGCTCGTTGGACATTATATTTTCTTATTTATTGGCTTTCACCAGCCCTTATTATGGTATTACTATTAAACAGGCCTTTGGTAATCTCGGATTACTTACTTCCTTGGGATGGGGGTTGGGTCGTGACAATAGTCTTGTTTTAAAGTTCCAAATTATATTTGTTTTGTTTTGTTCTTATTTTTCCATTTCATTTTGCATAAGTATACCTATAAAGAAAGTTAGTAGAAAAGCACAACCAAACATAAAACAAATAATATAAAAACTGTAAAGTCTTATGCAATTAAACTATTTTTTTCCCTTCTAGGAACATAATGCAAAAGCTAAATAAAATAAACTAAAGAATAAAATGCTAGACAAGCTACTACACAAATAACAAAAAAAATAAAAAAAACCAAAACTAATAACTCCAAATAATTAAATTAATTTATATTCCCAAGAATTATACTAAAACAAAAACACTAGAAAGAAAAAGGCATGCAACAAGCCTAAAAAAACCTAGTTCTCTTATATATATATATATATATATATGATAAAAGCAAAGAGTAAGTAAATTGATGAACTTTTATTTTCCTAGAAAATTAATCCGTTTATAAAACCGCTTTGCAAAAGGAATCTGTTTTGTAATTTCTTTTAGAAAACAAATAATTTATTTTAAGATTGTTGTATAAAATGCATATTTATATAAAATAAAACAAATTCGGATTTATTTAAATTCGGATTACAAAACAAAATATAAGATAACTACTAAACTTGGAAGTTAGAACTTGCAAGAACTGGAATTAATATAAAGCAATCAAAATTCTGGAAGGAAATAAACACAGGAAACAAACCAAACCATGTGGTAAATACAGTTTCCTTAAAACAGATTCGCCACCTCACCGACGAGTGTTAGAGGAACGCCAATGTTTGTCTCCCAGAAAACAACGGTCGAAACCAGCTACTGTAGGAGCACCTTCTGAATAGGTTCGGCGAACATGACAATGGCAGCACTCTTAGCTTCAGCAAACTTGACAATGACAATACTCTCTCATACTAGGAAGAAGTATATAGGTAGACTAACAAGATAGCAAGAGAGTAAGGAAATTTTTTGGGGAGAAACCCAAAGGAGTGATGTCTCAATTTATACACATGGGAGGAGAGTGGAGAAGCCTTAGTCATGAAGGCTAGCAACAAATGTAGAATTCATTTATGTAAAACTGATGGAATAAATCTATTATAAGTATAGAGATTACAAACTCTACATACACGTGTGTATATCTGTAGTAGCCACTATCATCTGACCCAGTCCAGAAATAGATTAGGTTGGTGCCCCAAACCTTGCCTTATCCAATTTAGCAAGCCTCAAGCCCAAGATCCACAAACCCCAGACCTAGACCCGGCCCAGTCTGAGTGATGCGTGTACGCGCGTGTGACACTTTTTGCATAACCAACTTGGACCATAGTCTTGGCCCAAGCCTATCTTTGAAACATCCATAACTCCCTTCCTTCGGAAAATTTGGATATCTCAAAGGGCTCACACCCTTAGCAAAAATTAGGAATTTAAATACCCATCAATTTTTTTTTCTATAATAAATGTGGGATAGGTGGTTGCACACTTTCCCCAATACCTCATTTATGAGGTTAACTTTATAAGACAATGTTTAATTCAAATCTTAATGATTTTTTGTTATTCTTTTTGTGATGTAAAGATCTCATTGCAAGAAATCTAAATCCACTTAGACCCACCACAACCACTGGTTAGGATCCATTTTAATTTCGCATTAAAATCACAAAGAAAATCATTATTTTTCAACAACGCCGTGTCTCGCACTTAGAGGAAAGAAAATCTACTTTCAATTATTAAAAATAGCGAGCACACGTTTTATCGATAAATTTCTCTCTATAGTTAATTATCCTTGGAGTATTTTGCAAAGAAATTTATCATTTATTTTATTATAGTATTTTGCATATAATTTTACAACACCTACTACGTGACCGTGATAATCTACACAGCATTCTACCAGTCATAACAACATTTGGTAATGAAATTTAGTCCTTGTACTGACCACAAGACATTTGTAGTAGGCTGGATAATTTTTAAAAAATTGCAGTACACGAATTTCTTTTCAGTCCACAGATATGGACCAGAGAAACCCAACTCATCTTTAATTACATTAGAGTAATGGTCCTTGCTATTTTTACTTCTATGGTATAGATTAAACAATGCACTACAATGCAATAAGTTAGAGCATTCTTAGAAAACTAATGCAAGTATACTCTCACAAAATCCTTACGCTTGGATTTTATACGTAGCATACAACATCCTCCGTTAGATAACATAACAATGAAAATCATACAACATCAAATTGGATTAAAAAACTTCTTTAAAATCAAATAAGCCATGATTTGGGCATAATATTATTTTGGATTGCAATTTAGATAATGAAAGTTTTTGTCCTACTATCTTATTTGTGCATTTTAAAATCTGGAACAAAAAAATCAAGTGCAAGACACGTACACCCCCACTAGTTAACCAAAAAAAAAAAAAAAAATTAAAAGAAAACAAATAAATGAATTACCTCACATATGCTTCTAAATAAAAAGTTGTAAAAAAAAAATGATGTGTCATAAAAAAATCAACTTTTTTCTTGATCTTTTTATACATCTTTTTATAAAAATTTAACAAATTAGTTATTTATCAAAATAATCCATTGTTCATATAAAAGTGCTTGCTATTCAGTGATTAATTCATGATTAAATTTTGGAAGAGACTTATCCCATATGATGCACTTTATTTTACAACTATGTGAACTATCGTTGTTGATTGTTAAAAAAAAAAAGAGAGGGATTAATTGAAAAGTCTTAGAGCAACTTCAATGGTGAGGCATTGGAGTTGCTATTGTTATAAAATAATATGGAGTTCACTTTTTACATCTCCAATGGTGAGCTAACAGAGTTGCTAAATTATACTTTTGCTATATCTTCTATCAAATTGTGCACCAGTTTTACCTATAGTTAAAATTGACAGTGCAACAATTTTGAGAGACTAGTGATCGACTGAGTAGATGACTGGGTGGTCGACCAGGTGGTTGTTGGCACATGTGTGAAAGTAGAGTCTTACATCGAATAAAGAGTAAAACAAATGGGTCTTAATATATATTAGATGGGCTCTCCACTTATAGGCTTAAACTTTTAAGTGGGTATGAGTTCCAAATAATATATGTTAGGCCTAGATATGGTATATGTGGACTTTGGAGTTTTTCCCTGATAAATTGGGCCGATATTGTTGTGCGCTTATGGGCTTCCAAATTTCCTAACAACTGTTATCAGAGCCAACAATAGACGATCTATGGACGGACTCTCTTTGAGCATTGATGTTAGTGGACTTTGGCTTGCACAAAAACTCTTGAAGGGGCAAGAAAAATTCATGGTGACTCTTGATGGAGCAAAAAATAAAATTCCTAATGCACGTGGAGGTTGGATCACGGCAAGGTGGCTCTTTCAATAGAGTATTGTGGCTCACAATTAAGTGTGTGTGTGTGTGTGCGGGTGGCTTGGATTGGACTCAATGTTGGAGAATTATAGATCAAGATTAAGGGCGAGTGCGTATGATCTATAATGGACTTGCAGATTATAGATCAAGACTCAAGGGGGAGTAAGGAGAGGCCCAATGTTTGGTTCACATATAAGGAGTAGATTATTGGAACATGTGTGAACGCAGAGTCTCACATCGGATAAAGACTAAAAGAGATAGGTCATAATATATATTAGATAAGCTCTTCACTTATAGACATAAGTTTTTAAGTGGGTATGAGTTCCAAATAATGTATATTGGGTCTTGATATAGTATATGTGGACTCTGGAGTTTCTTTTTGATGAATTAGGCATGTGTTGCAGTGTGCTTATGAGCTCCCTAATTCCGTAATGGACTAACAGTGGTCGATCAAGTGGATGACCGGGTGGTCAACCACTTGGTGCAATCCATTGCAGAATTTTAGAACTTGCTGGTCATCCAGTTGGTCTTCCGATTAAGCTAAAAAATAACAATTTCACTGTTGGAGCAATATTGCTATTCTATAATGTTTTGGTATACTATTCATTGCAAAATTATAATTTTAGCTATTCTTTTTACCAAATGACCGTTGGAGTTGCTCTTATTAGGAAGATAGGTGCATCAATAAGTCCTTTTAACTTTTTGATGCATTAATCTATTCACTTTCAATTGTTACTACAAAATCCTTTTTTTATTTTTTTATTTTTTTAGTGGTGTTTTTATAAAAAGTATCACTAATTGGTAGTTTTTAGTGACAATCTAAAAAAATTTATCACAGAAAAATGCCATTAATTGACATTTTTAGTGAAAGATTTAGAAAATTGTTACAGAAAAATGTCACTGTTTGTCTTTTTTTAGCAATAGATTTAAAAGTGTCATTAACTGTCAATTTTTAAAACTATTTAATCTATGCAAACACTTGTGAAATTTAATGATGCATGAGTCGTTATAACAAGATCTATGAGTAATTAATCAAAAATAAATAAATAAATAAAAATAAAGATGCCACAGCGCCCAATTTGAAGGACGACAATTATGAAGATGTTTCCCTTTAACAATGGCCTACTTTATGTACACATTTTATTTTGAGTAAAACTTGTCTAGTTGAAAAATAAAATTGATTTGATATATATAGATTTTTCTTTTATAAAACACTACAAAATAAGAAATTGTATTATTGGAGTCGGGCTTATGGTTGGTCTTAGTGATCTACTGAACTGTGTCCAGTCTACATTGAAGCTCTGCTCTTTCATTTTTTATAGATCTATTTGATACAATTTATGGAGCTACTTATAAAATTTTATTTTGGAACTGCATTGGATTATTTGGTGCAACGTCTCTTTATAGTTTGTGGAGAAGTAGGTTTGGAAATACTCTTGGTTCCTGAAGGGCGTCCCTGATCCTCTAATTGCCACCTGAAAAAGGGATTAACACTTCTGCCGGGGATGCCGGAATTAGCACTTCGACAGACAAGTTAGTATAGGTTTCATGTTTTGCTTGAGTCTTAAGTTTTTTGGGTCTGTTCTCACATACCTTTCTTTGGTTGATGTTCCTCTATTTATATTCAATTTTGGGCCCCAGGGTCGGGCCCACTCTTAATCCATTGCGTGATTGTTCATTCAGCCCCTTCTGTCATATGCTAGTTCCCACTCGGCTTTTTGTTCAACTGGTTTTATGGCCGATTAGTCTATTCGGCTTCTGGATCGTACAGGACGGAGCCGAATATAATATATATCCTGATTTTCAAAGTGTGTACTCGGCCTCTCTGCATCTACCGACATTCGACTCTCACAATTGCCCCCCAAACATCCTACTAACACCAGTTAGTCGGCGTGTTTGGTTTCGAACTTGAAAAGTCAAAACAAAAATTTGGCGATTAACCTCATTCCAACGTAAGTGTCAAAACGCATACGCTTTTTGGTCATCATTACAATTTCCCACCCCTTCGTACGCTTCCTTCATTTAATGCGATTTAAAAATTTGTCCCTTCGAATGTATGTTTTTTGAATACTCAAAGTTTCTGATTCGCCTTTCAGTATAACACCTTCATTTCACGACCTCTGCAACTTCCTCCCGTTTCTCATTGTTTTCTCCGCTTCTTGTAAGTTCTCTTTTCCTCCATTTGAATCCCATTTCCTTGTTTGTTTTTAGTTTAACATACTCCCTAAACTGGCTAGGATGGCCAAACATTTGAAAGCCCTTCTTTCTGCGGATCGAGTCACTGGTTTTCGACGCCATTTTGCCATTCCTAACACGTTCACCTATCACTCGTGGCAGAGAGCACACTTGATATGAAGAGGACTGATGAGAGTACAACTATCTTTCCTCTCCTATTAATTACTAAGGGCGGAGTCCGTTTCCCCCTTCACCCATTTCTAAGGGCCGTCCTTCGCCACTGGGGTCTAATCCTTTCCCAACCTAATGTAAATTTTTACCAAATCATAATGGGAATTGTAGAGTTGAACCGACGCCTTAGGATCAATCTTGGTATCCCTGCTATTTGGCATTACTATGCCTTGGCCAAGTCTTCTGGCTGGCAGGGGCGTTACTTTCTCAGGGCTAAGGACGCTGACCATCAGTTGGTGACTATGCTTGCCAGCTCTGGCAAGCGAGTTGACGATGTCATGGTTGTTGTCCAAGGCAACTGGGAATTCGGCGAGGGCGAAGATTGCCTAGATCCTGTGCCTAGACGAAAAGGCGAACTAGGTGGTCGTATAGTTTCTTACATGTATTTGCTATATATTTACTCGACTTTCCTTCCATGCACTTACTGCTTTATTTATGTAGGCAATGATTTGAAAAAAGTTCTGGTTTCGGCCGACAAGGCCGTGCTTGCAGAAATCAAAACCGCACTTAATTTCTTTGGCCATCTAAACCTCCAGAAGCAAGGGAGGACGGCTCATATACTTCTCAGATACAATCCGACTTACGCAACCTTTTCGGCCGCAGACAACATTCCGATTCCAAGGGGCGAACAGCAGCTCACGGCTCTTATCTTCCCCAACTTCAAAAACCTCAGGAAGATTGGTTTGGAAGCTTCTGATTCGGAGCAAGCGAAAGAACAAGTAGCCGAAGAAGTCGCCAAATAGCCGAATCAGCTCATTTTGGAAGCCGAAAAAGTTGACGAGGCTCTGAACTTGGCTTTTGAAGAAGCTGACCTTAATCGATCTAACCTTCCATCTACTTCAGACTAAGGGGATGTCTCATTTGAAGACATTTTTACCGACTTAGGGGACCTTCTCAACGCATACTTGAGAACATGGCTGGGGAATCGCTCACGCAACTGGCCAGGAGGAAAAATGCCAAACGGATGGCCGCCCGGAGGAGGGCCGAGACCAACCAATCTGAACCTCCTTCTGTTGCCATGGCTGAGTCTTTTCCGCCGGATACCGAAACAGAGTAGGTTGAAACGGCCGAGTCAGAGCAAATTATCAAATAGTTAGATCAGGAGGCCGAGCAGAGGAGGGAAAAGCATCTCGCTGAGCGCGAAGCCAGCCTTGAGGAAATACTTACGGATAAACGGTGGCGCTTGGAAAAGCGTCCCGTTGTGCCGTTCATCGTCCAACCAAGGATAAAGAATGTGCTGATTGCGTCCGATGCGTCGGCTCTGAAAGATCTGGCTGTGGCCTTGAGCATGGCTTCCTCAATTTCCCTACCGGTTGACAAAGCGACTTTTTGGACGGAGCCAGATTTGCTGTCAATAGCATTAGCCGCTCAATCGGCCATATTGGTACATGACTTAACCTTGTCTGTAGTCTTCTGCCTATATATTTTTTTATTTTTGTTATTAGTTTTTTTTTTTAACTCTAATTCCTTGTTTTGCAGACGGCGGGCAGGATAGCCGAGATCGGCCGCCGTCAACATGATGCTATTGAACAGATCAGGTTTTTGAAAATTGAAATTGAAAATGAGAAGAGCAAGGCCGTGGAGGCCACTCAAAGAGTCGAGTCCGAGGTGGTGAGAGTGGCGGAGGAGCGTACAAGAGCCGACGTCGAGGCAGAAAAGGCGAAAAGTTCTGACCAACTCAAATTGGCCGCCGATGAGAGGGAAAACGTGAGCGAAGACGCGCTCAAGTTAGCCAAGGAGGTGATTACCAAGTTGGAAGTCGATTTGGAAGAGTCGAAGAAGGCAAAGGAAATAGCCGACTCTGAGATTTCCAAAGCGTTCCAAGCGGGAAGGACGCCGCCTTGGAGAACTATGTGGAGGAAGTACCCAAGTTTGAGAATCGGGGCTTCAAACATGGCTGGCTCAAAGCCCTCACTGCCGCTAATGTGACATTGGCGTAACCGATTCCATACGAGCAGGTGGACGTTGAGCTGCTGGAGTCTGACCCTGAAGATTGACTAGGGTAACATTTTGATTTTTGTTAGGCATCTTTCATGCATAGTTTTTGTAGATTTTTGTTAGTAGATTTTTGTTTGTTTACTTTAGTTAGAAGTTAAATGTAGGGTAATTTTCATGTGTAAAATGACTATTATCTGTACTCAATTTATTAATGAAAATTTCCTTTGCTTTTCTGTCTATTGCATGTGCTACTTAACAATCTAGCAAGATATAAGATCATGAGATGAGCAAATTAAACATCCAATTAAATATCTGCCGATTAGATAGCTGCGTATCTTTGCAATTTAGTCGAATAAACGAACCAACCTGCCCTTGTCTCAACTAATGAACTGGAACGCCAAATATCGGTGGTTCATAGATTGGCTGAGGCACATGAACTAATCGGTGAATAAATTAATGAATACGCCCTTGACCCAATTAGTCGCCGAATATCGGTGGTTTATGGATTAGTTGGGGCACATGAACTTGTCGGTGCAAGGCCTTGAAATCTGGCCGATTAGATTAACGAATCTTTAGCCGCTAAGATTAACGAATCTGCCCTTGCCCTACTTAAGAAATGAACTAGAACGCCGAATATCGGTGTTCATGGATTGGCTTGGGCAGGCCAAATCATCGGCGCAATGCCTTGAAATTCAATCGATTAGATTAACGAATCTTCTCTTGCCCCAGCTAATGAATGAACTGCAACGCCGAATATCGGTGGCTTATGGATTGGCTGAGGCACATCAACTCATCGGTGCAAGGCCTTGGAATTTAGCCAATTAGATTAACGAATCTGCCTTGCCCCAGTTAAAGAATGAACTGAAACGCTGAATATTGGTGTTCATGGATTGGCTGGGGCACGTCAACTCATCGGCGCAAGCCTTGAAATTTAGCCGATTAGATTAATGAATCTACCTTTGCCCCAGCTAATGAATGAACTGCAACGCCGAATATCGGTGGTTCATAGATTGGCTGGGGCACATGAACTTATCGGCGCAAGGCCTTAAAAGCAAGCATTGATAAGAGCACCTCGGGAGTGCTGCACCCGTAATGAATAAAAAGGGTGGGGGCTGCGTGCATGAAGGTGCCATTGTTGCATTTAAATCCAACAAATTGGGGAGGAAAAAGGTAGTGTGGACGATTGTGGATGGCAATAAGACTAGTCTTCAACAATAGAGATGAGGGTAGAACACTGGCGGAACTAGATGCAGAGATGAATCGAGGTGGCGAGCCTACGCGCACGGGGAGTAGGACGTCGAGGGAGCGTGAGAAGCGTCATTCCCCACATCATCGAAGTAGGTCACCCAGAAAAGAAAAACAGCAACGAGGTAACTCCCCTCGCTCGAGAGGAGAAACCTGTGCCACACCGCGCTTGTTGAGTTTTTCGGTTTTCGTTGGGAACAAACTGATAACGGAAGCGGATTCCATTATCCGCAACCCAAATGTAGCAATCGAGTTCGCTAGACAAATTTTTCGGCTAGAAGTTCAGTAGTCCATGGTCGGCCGGGCTGATTATGAAGTTTTTCGGGAGGGCGTTCATGGAGCAGTAAAGGGTTTGTATACCGCCTATGAAATCGGCATGCAGCTTCGTATCGCAAGAAGGGAGATAGAGCAAAGGGATGCTCACATTCAAAGCTTGCAAGCCCGTGCGGAGAAGGCCGAAAATGAGCTGAAGAAAGCTAACATTTCTGAGACTCATTCGACGAGTTAAGTGAATCCGATTGTCACGGAGCGAGTAAATCGCTGAATTTTGGATCACGCGATTGCCGATCGAGAAACGGCGAGCATGTTCGCGATAGAATCTGTGAAGGCCAGGTCCTATAAAAAAGGCTTCCATGACGGCCAAAAAATTAGAATAGACAAGAGAAAGGAAAAACTAGCTGATAAAGTATGTCGATGCGAAAATCGCGGATTTAAGCATGGATGGATCAAGGCGCTCCAGGCCGCGGGCGTTGATCCGGCGTCACCCTTGTATTAGAGTTATACTTTTCCGTTTGAGGCTTTGGATGCCGAGAAGACTGATGACGATGAGGGAGCCGAATAATTTTGATGTACATTGTTCTATTTTTATGTAAAACATGTACTCATGATCTATTAAATAAAAAATATTATTCGAAATGTCCATATGCTTATTTCGATCAATGCTTGTAGATTAAGTTGTGTCTACTATTTTACGTCAATCGCGCTTGCGCTTGTCGATCACAAGTCTCGATAGGAGCTCCGAATTCAGAGGCTTATTCGGTCCAAACGTGTCATTCGCGAAGGCCGCTTCAAATTCGAAGGCTTTTTGCATTGGCCAATCATGACTTTGACGAAGGGCGCTTTGAATTCGAAGGCTTATTCAACCCAAACGTGTCATTCACGAAGGGCGCTCCAAATTCAAAGGCTTATTCGGTCTAAACGTGTCATTCACGAAGGGTGCTCCGAATTCGGAGGCTTATTCGGCCCAAATGCGTCATTCACGAAGGGCGCTCCGAATTCAGAGACTTTTTGTGTTGGCCAATCGTGACTTCGATGAAGGGCACTCCGAATTCAGAGGCTTATTCAGCCCCCAAACGTGTCATTCACGAAGGGCGCTCCGAATTTGGAGGCTTATTCGGCCCAAACGCGTCATTCATGAAGGGTGCTCCGAATTCAGAGGCTTTTTGTGTTGGCCAATCATGATTTCGACGAAGGGCGCTCAGAATTCAGAGGCTTTTAATGTTGGCCAATCGTGATTTCCACGAAGGGCGCTCTGAATTCGGAGACTTTTTGTGTTGGCCAATCGTGACTTCGACGATGGACGCTCCGAATTTGAAGGCTTATTCGGCCCAAACATGTCAATCACGAAGGGCGCTTCAAATTCGGAGGCTTTTAATGTTGGCCAATCGTGATTTCCACGAAGGGCGCTCCAAATTCGGAGGCTTTTTGTGTTGGCCAATTGTGACTTTGACAATGGGCGCTCCGAATTCGGAGGCTTATTCGGCCCAAACGTGTCAATCACGAAGGGTGCTCCGAATTTGGAGGCTTTTAATGTTGGCCAATCGTGATTTCCACGAAGGGCACTTCAAATTCGGAGGCTTTTTCGGCCCAAATGTGTCATTCACGAAGGGCGCTCCGAATTCGAAGGATTTTAATTTTGGCCAATCGTGATTTCCACGAAGGGCACTCCGAATTCAGAGGCTTTCTCACACAACCAGAACTCACTGGGCAAGAGAGAACATTGTATTGAAAAAAGAAAGATATACACAATGTAAAATCAAAACAAGTTGTCATGCCGTACAAGTTAACTTAATGATAAAATTTGTGCAAATGTGTGAAATTTCACGGACGCGGCAAGCTTCTTCCATCCATGTCTTTGAGCCGATATGCCCCTGTCCCTACGATTGAGTCAATCTGATAGGGGCCGTCCCAGTTAGGACCCAATTTTCCGTCAGCCGGATTCCTAGTAGCGAGAAACACTTTCTTGAGGACCAATTCTCCTGGTATATAATGGCGTAGCTGAACACGTTGATTATATGACTTAGCGAGTTATTGCTGGTATCATGCCATGGATGCAAGGGCACGGTCTTGGCGTTCTTCAATCAGAGTCAAGTCCAAGGCCAACATCATGTCATTTCGGCCCATGTCAAAAACCTTCGATTTCAAGGTTGGGAGGCCGATCTCCAAGGGGATGATTGCCTGGGTTCCGAAGCATAGAGCAAACGGTGTTTCCCCAGTGGATCGCCTCGGAGTAGTGCGATAAGCCCACAGCACATTGGGCAACTCTTCAACCCATCTGCCTTTAGCTTTCTCCAACCTTTTCTTGATGCCGTCCAAAATAACCTTGTTGGTGGCCTCTGCTTGACCATTGCTTTGGGGGGTAAGCCGGCGAGGAAACGTAGGGTCGGATACCATAAGTGTTGCATAATTCTCAATACATGCCACAATCAAACTGGGTACCGTTGTTAGAAACAAGTGCTTGTGGTATGCCGAACCTTGTTATGATGTTTTTCCATACAAAGCGCTTAACGTCGGAATCTCGAATATGCGTTAGTGCCTCCGCTTCGACCCAATTTGTGAAATAATCCGTCGCAACAATTAGGAATCGCTTGTTGCCTGGGGCTCGTGGTAATGGTCCAACGATATCAAGCACCCATTGAGCGAACGGCCAAGGACTAGTGATAGAATTTAACTCCTCGGCTGGCAGATGAGTTAAGGGGGAAAACTTCTAGCATTGACCACATTTCTTGACATAACACTCGGCTTCGGTTCGCATGGCCAGCCAATAGTACCCCTACAATACGGCGCGATGAGCTAGAGAACGTCCGCCCGAATGGGCACCACAACTGCCTTCATGTATTTCAGACAAAAGTTCCTCAATTTTATTCGGGTGAACATACTCAAAGTACAGCCAAGAGAGAGATTTTTTGTAGAGCTTCCCCTGCGGATGCAAATAGTATCGAAGGGCTTTGTTTCGCAGTTTGTGTGCTTCTTTTTTATCCATCGGGAGCTGCTTTGAAGATAGGAATACGGCGATAGGGTCCATCCAACTCAGACCCGGTTCGATAACGTTGACTTGAACTGATTCTGAAGAGGCAATGCTCGGCTCGAGGACAACCCTACTTCAGTTGTCCGCTTAATTTCTGAGTTGATAGCAAATGCTAAGCAAGCCAGGGCGTCTGCATGCGTGTTCTGATCCCAGGTTATTTGATTCAGTTCGTGATGATCGAATTTCACGAGTAAAGAATTTTCCGTTTTCATATAGGCTGCCATGCGGTCATTTTTGGCTGCATATTCCTCTTTCAACTGGTTGATTACTAGCTTTGAGTCACAGAAAACAAGCAAATGCTGTGCACCGAGGTGAAGTGCATTTCGCAGGCCAGTTAACAATGCTTCGTATTCAACCTCATTGTTCGATGCGTCGAATCCCAATTTGACGGCCTGTTCGATTATTGCCCCTTCGGGGGTCATGATTACTATGCCAGCCCCACTGCCACGTTGGTTGGATGACCCGTCACAATACATCTGCCAAACGTCGCCAACATACATTCTCCAGTTGGGCTTAGTTTGCACTTAATCAGACTTAAAGTCGGTAAGGGATCTTGTGAACTCGGCTACAAAGTCAGCAAGCACTTGCCATTTGATGGAAGTTCTGGGTAAAAACTGGATATCAAACTGGCTGAGTTCAAGAGCCCATTTCGAGATGCGTCTCGACGCTTCCGCGCTGCGGAGCGCTGACTAGAGGAGATATTCCGTTGGTACCCCAATGGTATACCCTTGAAAGTAGTGCATCAGTTTTCTTGCAGCCATGACGAGAGCAAGGATAAGCTTTTCTAATGGAAGGTAACGTGTTTCGGCGTTGGCCATAGCTTTGCTCACATAGTAAACTGGCTGTTGCTCTCCAAGTTCTTTCCTTAATAGTACGGCACTGACCGCCCAGTTGGATACTGCCAGATACAAAATGAGTGGATCGCCGGCCATAGGTGTTGCCAAGAGTGGTACTGATCAGAGATAAGGCTTCTAGTGGCCTGGCACTTGGGAGTTCAATCAAATGCTCTTCCTTGCCGAAGTGTGTGAAAGAATTGTCTGCAGCGATCTGTGAAATGGCTGATAAACCTGTTGAGCACGGCGGCCATCCCCATTAGCTTCTGAACTCTTTGACTGATTGAGGGGATCCAAGCTCTAGAATTGCCGTGATTTATCTTGGATTGGCTTCGATTCCGCGGTGGTTAACGATGTAGCCAAGGAATTTGTTGGATCTGATGCTGAATGCACACTTTGAAGCGTTCAATTTCATCTTGTACATTCGAAGAATGCCGAACATCTCTAACAAATCGGCTAGATGGGAATGTTTTTCCTTGGATTTGACCACCATATCGTCGATGTATACTTCCATGGTACGGCCGAGTTGTTCCTTGAACATGGAAGTCACTAGTCTTTGATAAGTTGCCCCCGCATTCTTCAGCCCAAAAGGCATGACCTTGTAGCAATATGTTCCTCTTGAGGTGAGGAATGCGGTTTTTTCTTGATCCTCCGGATGCATGGCAATTTGATGATAGCCTCTGTAGGCATCCAAGAAGCTCATGCGTTAATGATGAGCCGTTGCATCTACGAGTTGGTCTATTCTGGGGAGGGGAAAATAGTCCTTGGGACAAGCTTTGTTCAAGTCTGTAAAATCCACACAGACACACCGAGAGCCATTCTTCTTCTTTACGACCACAGTATTGGACAACCATGTAGGATAAGTTACTTCGCGAACCGCCTCGGCATCAAGTAACCGATCTACTTCTTCAACGACGTTCGAAGTCTACTCCGTGGCTGACCGCCGGCTTCTCTGAATAATTGGCTTACATTTCGGATCGACGTTGAAGCGGTGTTGGGCCACTGATGGATCTATCCCTAGCATCTTGTACAGGGACCATGCAAATACATCAATATTGCCGAGTAAGAAGGCTACCAACTCCTGCCTTTCGACTTTATCCAAGGAAGCGTCGATCATGAAGAACTTGTTAGGACTTCCGTCAATTTCGACCCGATGCAGGGCTTCGGTTGTTTTTTCACTTGGGATCCTCCCAATGTCTTCGAGGCTCTCCCTATCCGGTACCTCAATTGAATGCACTTCCAGTTCCCTCGGTCTCTTTGTAGCTAGAAGATAGCATGCCTGCACCGATTTCTAAGAGCCGCGAATTTGTTCGATACTGTATTCAGTCGGAAAACAGAGCAGTTGGTGGTAGGTGCTTGGCACAGCTTGCATCGTATGTAACCAAGTTCTGCCCATGATCAGATTATACGGCGAAGGGAGCTTCACAACCAGAAATTCTACGTCTACTGATCTGGTGTCGGCCCGTACAGGTAGTGTGATCTTGTCCAAAGGATACTCCGGGTTAGCATTGAAGTCGAATAACGGGTAATCAGCTGGAGACAAGTCCGAATCAGTAAAACCAAGTTTGACAAAAGTTTTGTAATGCATTATCTCTGAAGTGCTGCCCTAGTCAACGAGAACACGCTCGATGGTGAATATTTTTACACGTAGCTCGATGACGAGGGGATCAGTGTGGGGGTGGGTCACTCCAACTAAATCACTGTCATCGAAACTAATCCTTCCGGTGTTGTGTGGCCGTTTCACTGGCGTCATAGGGCTATGGATGCTAGACGACAACTGGATTGTGTGCACCTCGGGTGGCGCCGGCAAGCTGTATATCATATGAATTACACAAAGAGGAGGTGACTCTGGTCGTAGAGCTACTGTATTTTTTGAATTGTTCTTTAGGACGTATTGCATAAGACGGCCGTTTTGCACCAATTCTTCAAGGTGATCTTTTAATGCATAACAACTATCGGTGTCGTGACCATGGTCTTTATGATACTCACACCGTTTATCTTGTCTTCTCGCATCGTGAGGTCCCGTCATCTTGGGCAACCACTTGAAGAACGGAAAGTGTTATACTTTTGACAGAATCTTATTGATCGGCTCTGTCAGCTCCATCTATCTCTTGCGCGAACGCCTTGTGCGCCTGTTATCCACTTAATACTCTTCATTAGCTCGATGTGAACATTGGTCATTCGATCGGCGCAAGTCATGCCTTTTGTCTCGTTTAGGTCGATTCCACCGCTTGGGGCTTCTTGACAGCACGACGCTAATCGGCTAAACAATTCCCGATGTGGCCGTCTCTATGGATTTACGTCCGACTTTGACTCGAAGGGCATCGTCTTCCACTTTGTAATATTCTTCGACCTTCTTCATTAATGCCCAGACGGTTTTGGGGGGACGCTTGGTTAATGAATTGTGGAGGGGGCTATTAGGATGCAATCCCATCTTAAAGGCGGTGATGGCCATGGAATCATTGCAAGCATCATCTACCAGATTAAAGCACTCCCAATAACGGGCCGAGTATTCACGAAGAGTTTCTTCCGATTTAATTTGCATGGCCTAGAGAGAATCGGCTTGCTTCGGCTATACCTCATTAGTGATGAATCTCACCCTGAATGACTTTTGGAGTTGGTGGAAGCTCTTAATCGATGCCAGCTCCAGTTTATAGTACCACCTCACGGCCAGTGGTCCCAGACTGCTTGGAAATAGCTGACACATGAGGGCTTCGTCATCAGCATGGAACGTCATTGCTTGCTTGTAATGACGAATGTGATCAGTGGGGTCTGATTTTCCATCGTAGAGGGTAAACGACAGTGCCTTGGACTTTTTAGGTAGCACAGCCCTGGCAATTCGTCGCACGAATGGGTCATGTTTATCTTCCTCATCCGAATCATCGCTTCTCCTTCGTCTATGCCGTACATATGGACTTCCTTTAGACGAGCTGGATACATCAATGTGCCCTTTCTTTCTGGGCTCTAGGGATGGTGAGTCTGAATCATTATCATTATTGCGTTTCTGAAGTCGACGTCGGCAACCATCCTTCTTTCCGGAAGGTCGATCCCAGTCTTGGCATGCGGCTTGTTGGGATTTCGCCACCTCCAAGAACAAATCCTGGCGCAGGCGCTCATTCTCAGCCATCATGTTCTCCAGCCGCAGTTCATTTTGCTTTGCCTGATCCATAATCGTCTGCATTGTCTCATGCATTGAAGTTAAGGGTGAGGTCTGAGCTACTGAATCAAAGTTCAAGGCACGTTGCGCGGCAATGTTCTCCGATCCCAGCATGTTTCTTGGAATGAGGTTGTCTCTTGATGTAGTTTCGTCAGCAACTATCGGAGGATCTTCTGTGACGCTCACTATGAATAAGCTTGAGTATTCCCACACACGGCGCCAATTATAGAGGAGTAGGTTTGGAAATACTCTTGGTTCCTGAAGGGCGTCCATGATCCTCTGATTGCCACCTGAAAAAAGGATTAACACTCCGGTCGGGGGTGCTGGAATTAGCACTCCGACAAACAAGTTAGTATAGATCTCATGTTTTTCTTGAGTCTTAAGTTTTTTGGGTCTATTCTCACATACCTTTCTTGGTTGATGTTCCTCTATTTATATTCGCTTTTGGGCCCCAGGGTTGTGCCCACTCTTAATCCATCGCGTGATTGTTCATTCGGCCCGTTCTGTTATATGTCAATTCCCACTCGACTTTTTGTTCAACTAGTTCTACGGCCAATTAGTCTATTCGGCTTCTGGATCGTACAGGATGGAGCCGAATATAATATATATCCTGATTTTCAAAGTGTGTACTTGGCCTCTTTGCATCTAACGACAGTCGGCTCCCATAGAGCTTATGAGGCAACCAAAAAAAAAAAATTATTATTTAAGAAATTGGAGAAAAAATCCTCTCTGATTTTTAATTTTCAAAAACAATTTTTTGAGTTTTCAATTCATGTTTTTTTATTTTTAATATTTTTAAAATTTGTAGATTTATTTAAGGGGAATTGACCCATAAATCCTAACAGGTGGGATTGTAATCTGATCAGTCCCATATTTAATTTGTACACCCAAAGGTCCCATTATTTGGGGGTGGACAGTTTTGCCCATGAACTTACTGTTTTGGATTTGGTGATATTATGTTTGAATGATGTGGGTGTATGTAACGTTTGGGAAAAGCTTACTATAGCTTTTTAATAATGTGGGTATATGTAACGTTTGGGAAAATCACATTTATGATGTGGGTGTATGTAACGTTTGGGAAAAGCTTACTATAGCTTTTTTATGATATGGGTGTATGTAACGTTTGGGAAAAGCACATTTATGACGTGGGTGTATGTAACGTTTGGGAAAAGCTTACTATAGCTTTTTTATGATGTGGGTGTATGTAACGTTTGGAAAAAGCACATTTATGATGTGGGTGTATGTAACGTTTGGGAAAAACACATTTATGATGTGGGTGTATGTAACGTTTGGGAAAAGCTTACTATAGCTTTTTAATAATATGGGTGTATGTAACGTTTGGAAAAATCACATTTATGATGTGGGTGTATGTAACGTTTGGGAAAAGCTTACTATAGCTTTTTTATGATGTGGGTGTATGTAACGTTTGGGAAAAGCACATTTATGACGTGGGTGTATGTAACGTTTGAGAAAAGCTTACTATAGCTTTTTTATGATGTGGGTGTATGTAACGTTTGGGAAAAGCACATTTATGACGTGGGTGTATGTAACGTTTGGGAAAAGCACATTTATGATGTGGGTGTATGTAACGTTTGGGAACAACTTATTATAGTTTTTTTATGATGTGGGTGTATGTAACGTTTGGGAAAAGCACATTCATGACATGGGTGTATGTAACGTTTGGGAAAAGCTTACTATAGCTCTTTTATGACGTGAGTGTATGTAATGTTTGGGAAAAACACATTTATGATGTGGGTGTATGTAACGTTTGGGAAAAGCTTACTATAGCTTTTTGGGTAAACTACCAATAGGTCCTACTTTGGAGACTTATTATCCAATAGGTCCTACTTTGGAGACTTATTACCCATTAAGTCCTATTGATAAATTTATTAAGTGATAAAGATAAATTTATCAGTCTTTTATTTTTATGAATAAATTTATAGTGATAAATTTATCAGTCTCTTTGTTTTTATGAATAAATTTTTAGTGATAAATTTATCACTCTCTTATTTTTATAGTGTTAAATTTATTAGTTAGGACCTGTAGGTAAATAAGTCTAGTTAATAGGACTAATTGGTAAGTACCCCTAGTTTTTTTTGGGTTTAGTAGTGTATGTAGAGGTGTCTACGTTATTTATGACCCACACGTTTCAACCACACAAAAAAAAAGGGTACATTAGTCAAAAAAAACCATTCCATAATTACATAATGGGATCCTTCAGATCACATTACCAAAAAAATAGGACTTAGACGTCTATTAATTTTAAAATGGGACTTGGTAGATTACAACTCTCCAAAATGGGAGTTTCCAATAATTTCCCCTTTATTTAATTTAAGATACTTAAAAAGTAAAACATTTGTACAATTTTTTTTAAAAAATTTATTAAATACAAAAAAATAAGAAAATATATTGAATTTTTATATTTGGTGAATTTTTTAATTTTTTTATACAAATATTATACTTTTTAAGTATATTTAGATTAGGTGTATATAAAAAATAAAAAATTTTGCACAAAATATTAAAAAAATCATTAAAAACAAAAAAAAAATACAAAAAAGAAAACACTTAGAATGTGATTGGTTTGTGTTTTGAGATAAATTTTCAAAAAAAAAATTTAGGAAGAGACTTTAGAATTTTTTTTAGTTTGTTTGGTCATATATTTTAAAATAGTTTAAAATTTGGGAGTTTGAAATAATTTGATATTTTGTTCTAATTGAGTAGATGTGTGTAAGAGAAAAAGTGATTGACAATGAGAGATTAGAGAAAAAAAATAATTGATTGATGTGTAATAGAGAAAAAAGTAATTTTGAAATTTTTTTTTTAAAAAAAAAGGGGAAAGCACCAATAAATCCCAAATTTGGGAATGTTAACCCATTTAGTCCCGAAAGTTTTTTGTTGGACTAATAGGTCCTATTTCTCAAGAAGCTTACCATAGGGCTTTTTATGATTTCCCTTCTTTTAAAACATCAAACATTATTCATCAAACGTCAAACATTAGTAACGTCAAGATTATTTATCAAACATCAAACATTAGAATAACGATTAAACAACATCACAACATCAAACATCATAATCAAAACAACATCATAAAAACAACATCAAAATAACGAGTAAACAATTTTTTAAATAACGATTAAACATCAAAATAACGATTAAAATAACATCAAACATCAAAATAACGATTAAACATCAAAATATCATCATCAAAACAACATCAAACATCACAACATCATCATCAAAACAACATCAAAATAATGAGTAAACAATTTTTTAAATAACGATTAAACATCAAAATAACAATTAAAATAACATCAAATATCAAAATAACGATTAAACATTTTTCCTGATCAATTATCATCATCAGTTGATTCATATTCATATTCACTTCCCAAAACCAAAACAAAAAAAATCAAGTCCACAACAACAACAAATGATTCATATTCATTCAGCTATTGGCTTCTTACTCATCGCAATACCCCACCACACAAGGAGGAAAAAAAAAAAAAAAAAATCACTAAAACCAAAAGCAAAAGCAAGAACAGTTCTTATCAGATAAAAGATTGTTTGCTTTACAAAAAATTTCGAATCAATTTCCGACTATGGAGCCGCCGGAAAACACCGCTGGAGCAATCGAATCAGCCGAGAAAATCATCCTCCGGTGGGACTTCACGGCGTCGGAGGAAGCCCGAGAGCGTATGATCTTCGAATCCGATCGTCAAGAGATCGATCGATACTTGCAAGCCGTTGATGAGATTCAACGATCGATGGAATCGGTGACTGTGACCGATGATCAGAACAAGGTCAATGGTGCGATGTTGTTTTGATGGTGTAGTTAATGTTGAAGACCAAGAAAAATGGGGAGGCTGCATGTTGTTTTGATGATGATGTTTGATATTGTTTGATGATAATGTTGTGATATTTGATGTTGTTTTGATGATGATGTTTGATGTTGTTTTGATGATGATGTTGTGATGTTAAAAAAGGACTAAATGGTTTATAAAAAAACACTCAGAACTAGATGGAGTAACATTTTTCAATATGGGAATTATGAGTAATTTTTTCTAAAAAGAATTTGTAACCAAACATATTTTTAAAAATTTTCTTCCAAAAATATATTTCAAAATACAAATTAAACACACTCTTAATTTTCTAAAAAATAAACTCAAATTTTTGAACCAAACATATACTTTTTGATTATGCTTTTACGATTATAGTTTTCAACTCGTACGAAATGACATAAAAAAAACCTAAACAGCTGATATAATTAGACAAGACACTTCACTATGAAATGTGACATTGAGTGGTTTAAGGTCTCATCGTTGCATTATGCATGACGTTGATCCAATGTATTCCATTTATTCCATATGATTCTGGAAGTGGTCCTCCAAAAACAGCAATGTTAGATATTATGAAAAAAATTTTACGAAAATAATTATGAAAGTTTTGTGATTCTTAAATTACACTTAGAATACAACACCACACACTAATCAAGGTAATTCAAGGATTATAAATTTTTCATAATTATTTTCATAACAAAATTTTCATGATCCCTAACTTTCCCCCCTCCAAAAATCAACATCCATCACAAATTCACAATATAGATCAAAGGACAAGGCGGATCAATCTAACATGTCCGTACTAGTATGATATTATTATGGTTGTCCCTTGAAACTTGGAATGTAAAACGAGTTAAATTATTCAGTCTCGATCAGGGATGGAAGTACATAGGATTCAGTAGAGATGTAATTAGTTTTGGTGCAATCGATATTTAAATAAATTCTTTATTAAATTAATAATATCAATTTTATTATTTTAAATGTTGATACAAATTACTTTTTTTTTATCAAATGGTATCGAATTGCACTAATTGAAAACGATTCAGTTTTGCACAGTTTAATTATTTTAAAATCTTTTAAATTTAAATCATTTTTTAGTTTAGTTACTCATTTGTATAAAAATATTGATTAATCATTGTCAACCATTTTAAACATATCAAATCCATCAATTTAATAAATATTTTATAATTTCTAGATTAACAAAATAATAATAATAATAATAGTAATAATAATAAATACTAAAAATTTAAGAATAATAAGTTAAAGAGTTAAAGATTATATATAATTATAAGAATGATAAAGTTAATTGATAAATTATTATACTTATTAATATCATTATATTATTAAATTATATATATATATATATATATATTATAAATACAATATATGTTGAAGTAATAGGTTTCGATTTAGTTTGGTGCATTTTTTCTTAAATCGATACCGAACCAAAAATTTAAAAAAAAAATCAAATTAAAAAACTGTACAAGTCAATTCTTTTTTTTAAAAAAAAAATCGACCAAATATGGTTGGTTTGGTCGGGTTCAATCGGTTTAGTCGGTTTTTTTTTATTTTTCTTACATCCTTAGGATCCAAGGGACATGTGTCTCAGTCTCATTTTTTGAAAATTAAACTTTTACCTCTAATTAGAATTTTTTTTTTTTCATTTAACGTCCTTTTAATTTTTAAATATGCTTAAAAATGTTTATGTCTCATCTTTCTTTGTTCTTTCTTTTAATAAACTTCTTATAATTTACCATTATAAATGTTTAATTTTATCAAAATATTATCTTATAATTATTTCTATCTCTCATTTCTCTTTTGTTTTTCTCCACATTTATCTTCTTCTTTTTTTCTTTTTTCTTTTTTTTATGCATGTTATTACATTTTAAATTGTGATTATCATCATATTTAGTAACTAGAATAGAAAATAAAAGAAGCACCGATTCCATATAGATTACTTCTCAATACAATTTTTTTTCAAATTCATTAACACTTCATGTGCTGATTCTTGAATCCCCACTATAGTAGAATATTCGTGTGGTATTTTCTCAGATTTTGCGCGTGTAATACATGTTCCTTCTATTTCTCCAAGCAAAGCTCTTCGCATCACAATGCCTATGGTGTCGGCTTGGCCTTTCAGAAGTGGAGACAAAATAAAGCGTCCATAATAAAGACGCTTACTGTCTGCCCTTGAGTCAACACACTTCCATTGTAGTGTCCGAGTAGATACTGTTACTTTCTCTCGAACCATAGTAATATTATTTGATCCGATCATTGAATCGTTTATTTCTCTTGAAATTTCTTCAATGGGGATTTTTTTTAAGGGTCCCTGATATTAAGATTTTATAATATAAAGGACATCCAATATTTTCATAATGTCTAAGGTCTCTCAAATTGATCCAGAAAAAATTTGATCCAGAGAAATTCCCTCTAAACCAAAAAAATTCAAAAGTATTGCCTCAGTTTCCTATCTAATTCTCTACTGGAATTGCTTTGTTGCTTGTAGAAGGATGAAAATGAAGCTGCTCATGCTGAAGATTTCTCTCTAGAGAAAATTCGATCTAGAGAACTCTCTGGACTTCCTAGAGAATTTCTCTTCAGAGAAATTTTGGGAAGTCCAAAGAAATTCTTTAGATTCTAATCTAGAGATTTTTTCTGGATTTCTACAGAATTTCTCTAGTTTTCGCAAGAAGTAAGAATACAAATCCAGATTTATCCTGAAATTTGGGTTGATTTACGTGCGGGGATCTATAGAAGCAATAGTAATGTGATTATTGAGGATTGGAACGATCCTCCATTGATTGAGTTTATCTGATTGTTGTAGCGGACTGTAAAATTGATGTGATTTAATTGAACAACATTATTATACTCAGCAGTACCATTGATGTAAGTTAGTTGAATAGTTAATGTACTAAGTAGTATGTTCTATTGTTGTTTGCTATATAGTCATTGTTGTGTTTGTGTACTCAGATTGAAGTTTCTTTGATATTTACTCGCACTCTGTTTGGCAACTGCGATCAACTCTCTCCCTAATCTAGAGAAATTTCAGATAAATTTATCTATATTTTGAAATTTCTCTGGGTTGAATTTTCTCTAATTTGCTAAAAAATTCAACCCATAAAAATTAATCATCTCTCTCTCTCTCTCTCTCTCTCTCTCCTCTCTCTCTCTCTTAATCTGATTTTATTTTAATTACTATATCATCATCGAATTCAACTGAAGTCAACATTTTCTTACCTTGACTGCTATCTGGTTGCTTTCCTTCACTTTTTTCCAATCACTTTTTAATTGATTTGAACTTTGAACTTTGAACTTCGATCTTCTCAATCTTCATCAAAATCGCTATAATCTTTAATAAACTTTGTTCGCTTTAAGCAATAGTGGAGCTGAGATTGCATTGAGAGAATGGTAGGAGGTGGAAATAGAAAAGATGGGTTGTTGGTTCTGAACAGTACCAATGTGTTTGCGGCTCTTAGTACCAATGTGTATAGCTGTATAGTTCTCTGGTTTGGGAGTTTGTAATTCATCAACGTGTTCTTGAAATTTCTATGAACATTTGTTGATCTCGAATTTGTTTTTTGTTGTTACTTGCTTGGATCCAATCGCCTTGTTTATCAATGTTGATTGAAATTTCTGATGATTCCTACTTGATTTGATTGATTTTGTAGGAAAATATCACCAAAATTCTCAAAATATTGATTCTGATTGATTTGAATTGATCTTCAAACATTGTGTACATACATGTCTTGAACTTTCCACAACTTCATACGTGTAAATATAGAGAGAGAGAGAGAGAGAGAGAGAGAAATGAGGTTTGATTTGACAGAGTCAAATTTTTTTATGATATATGAATGTGGGGTTGAATGACCTTAGACATTACAAAATAATATTGTGAACCTCTTCCATTACTAAAAATGGAAGAGGGACTTTAGACTAATTTTCTCTTTATTAAAACATATCTAAGACACATAATTTTGAGAAAAGTTTTCATTTTTACCCCTATATTTTGTCTCGATTTTCAATTACACTCCCAAACTTCACAATAATTTCAATTTTACCCCCAAAATTTTTGAAATCGTATCAATTTTACCCCTGCTGTCACATTTGAAACGAAATCAATTAAAAAATTATATTTTTTGCCCTAAATTTCAAAGAAAGATGCAGACTCACCCTCTCATGCTAGCAAACCACTATTTTCAGCACCACTTCAAGCCCTTCTATCTCCTATATCACAACTTCGTTTCGTTTCATTTTTACATCATTGGATTCACTTCACAGCCTAGTTTTTGAATCACCTCTCACACATCTCGTTCTTTCTCTTTTTGTATACCGTCGGAGCTCCGAAAGTTTATTAAAAAAAATAATAAAACTTTTATTCTCGTTTTTAACTTTTCTTCAAGTAATTTTTCGACCTTTATATCTTTCTCGATTCTTGACGATTCTACTTCATTTTTTCACCATTCTATTCACCTCACTTCCTACTTCGTCCTACACTATCTCGCTTTCTCACTTCTTCGTGTAATGGGTAGTTTCAATATGTCGAAAGTTGTCCAAAAACTAGTTTCGAAAATTCTGAAACATTCATCTTTTCTTTCTTTCTCTTCCATGTTTCTAATTCTTCTTATTCTTCACTTATAACATGATGTGGAACATAGTTCTAGATAGTAATGAAGTTGGTGATGGTAGTGGTGGCGGCGATTTGGCGATAGCAGCGAAGCTCACAGTGATGGTGGTCGTAGAGCTTGATGGTAGTGGTAATGGAACTTGGTTGTGAGAGAGGTGGTTTTGGTGTTGAAAGGTGGTGGCAATGATGATGCTCATAGTGGCGAATGGAGTTCGATGGTGATGAAGTTAGTGGTTCAGGTGGTGAAGTTGATAAAGGTAATGAAGTTGATAAAGAGATGATATATATATATAGATAATTGATATGTATATATAGACAGATGATATATAGATACATATCATTTTTTCATCAACTTCACCAACATTATCACCCGAACCACCAACTTCACCGCTATCAAACTCTATTACCGCCACCATGAGCATCACCATCACCACCACCTTACAACACCAAACCTACCTTATTCATAACCAAGTACCATTATCACTACCATTAAGCTCCACCATTACCATCACCGCGAGCTCTGCCGTTATCGCTAGACCGATACCACCACCATCACCAGTCCGTTACCACCTAGAGCCATGCTTCACATCATGTTATAAGTGAAGAAGAAGAAGAAAAAGAATGAGGAAGATGGAGGAGAAAGAAACAAAATATGAATATTTTAGAATTTTCGAAGTTAGTTTTTGGACAACTTTCGGCATACTGAAACTGCCCATTACACGAAGAAGTGAGAAAGCGAGATAGTGTAGAACGACATAAGAAATGAGGTGAAAAGAATGGTGAAAGAATGAAGTAATCGAGATAGATGTGAAGTCTGAAAGATGGCTTAAAGAAAAGTCAGAAACGAGGAGAAAAGTCTTAGCTCCATTTGGTTTGCCTTTGGAATCATAATTCCAAAAACACACCTTTCAAAACACTTTTTAAAATTTATAACCAAATACACAACTCAAAATTACACAAAACTCAATTCAAAAATTAATTTCAAAACTCAGAACCAAACATACAACACAAAACTCCATTCAAAACTCTTTTGATGATATAGTCTTAAAGATGGTTTGTGATGGGATTGTTAAATTATTTTTATAAAAAATCTTTTAAAAAAAACAATTTCTATATTTAAAAAATATCTAAAATAAATATAATTTCTTTTTTCAAATAACGGGTTGCAATTGCAAGAAAATAAAAAAAATAAAAAGTAAAAAATAAAAATTTACTGTAACGGTCAACCAGCCGGACGTTTTGGAGGATGTCCGGACAAACGACCGGGTAGACCCAATCCGTTCTTTTCAAAATTCAAAAACACCTTTCAAAACATTTTTCAAAAATCTCTTCAAAACTCAAAATCAAACAAATTGTCTCTTTTGAAAACTCAACTCACAATTTTACACTCAAATCACAACTCCAAGAAGATCATCACAATTCCAAAACTAAACCAAACACAACCCTTATTTATTTTTTTTATTTTTTATCAACTTTCGAAGCTCCGACGGCATGCAAAAAGAGGAAGAGCGAAACGTGTGAGACGTGATACGAAAATTAGGTCGTGAGGTGAATTCAATGACGAAAAAATAAGGCGAAACATAATTATGACGAATGAGATAGAAATGTTTGAAATGGTGGTTGGTGGCGGTGGTTTGCTGGTAAGAAAGCGTGAGTTTGCATATTTCTTTTGAAATTTAGAGCCAAAATGTACTTTTTTTAACCTTTTCCATTTCAAATGTGACGGCAGAGGCAAAATTGATATGATTTCAAAAACTTTGGAGGTGAAATTCAAGTTATTCTAAGTTTGGGGGTGTAATTGAAAATTGAAACAAAGTATAGAGCTAAAAATGAAATTCTCTAATTTTGACATCGCGTTGATCTTTGGTCATTCTATCATTAAATAAAAATTGGATTTGGTTAAGTTTTGTAATTGATATCGCTAAGAATTAATAGTGCCCCACATGAATCAAAATCTTGGCTCCATCACTAATCTCGATTCTTGTTTAAATTTCGCTTCTTTAGCTTTGAACCAATCTCAAATGAACTTTAATTAAACAAAGCTCGAGTAATTTGTATAGTGCATATAACTTAGAGCTCATTTGGCATTGGCTAATATAGTCAACTTTTTGTGTTGAGACTTTTTTAATCTCGTTTGATTTTTGTTTTTGAGCTTTTTATACTTTTGTGAGAGAAAAAGTGTAATGATTATAGGTAAAAAGTAGTATTTTGTTTTATTGACTTTTGTAGTCAATTTTGTCTTTTTGTGATTATTTAGCCCCAACATAAATGTCAAACTAGGGCTAAGTAAGTTATTTAAGTTTAGACTTATAAAATTGATGAAAAAAATTTCCCTCCGCCTCTGGAAAAAAATCTCTGATAATATTTTGAGTGTACAATAAATAAAAGACACTTAATAATAATATGAAACATACTCCCTCCATCCCAAAATAATGGTCTCTTTTGGGGAATCCAATTTTTTTTGGTAGTACAATTATTGTACTTTTAAAAAATTTTAATTTTTCAAAATTATCCTTTGATAATATATTTTTTTAGAAATATTCAATGTTATAATTGTACTTTTTATATTGTTAATAAATTTTAAAAAAGAGTAAAATAATAAATTTATATTATTTTTGTACTTAATTTTTAAAAATCAACTAATATTTTAGAATAATAAAAAATTAATATTTTAAGACGGGAGAATATACAAATTGGCCACTTCTGATAGTAAAAAAGGTCAACTGAAGCCTCCGTGGTACGGTCCAGGTTGATTTAACATAGAAAGGCCCAAAAAGAGTCCCTACCCCATTTTAATTCAATGCATATTTTAAAAATAATTATAAATCAATTTTATAAATATTAATAATTAAAATTTTAAACTTCATCATCAATTTATAGTAATTTTGTGAAAATACCATAACTTTAGAAATTTTGTGTTTGGTTGCATATGTTCCCACTGAGGAAAGATTGGACACCAGGGGTGTTTGGCAAGAAAGTTTTTAGCATTTTTTAGGTTAAAATTTAGAAAAAGATAAAATAAGTTAAAATAGTTAATAAGATAAAATATCACATCTAATCCATTCTATTTTATTTTTTTTCTCATAAATATCACATTCAATTATAAAAAAAATTCAATTATTTTTTCAAATACAAAAATATTGACCTACTAAAATAGTTAAAAACTAAAATAACCTACTAAATCTCAGTGTTATTTTTGGAAGATGGAAATAAGTAGTTCTTTGGCTTATTCTTTTTTAACTTTATGGATCATTTGGGAAGTGTTAAATAACTTGTCCTTTTTAAAAAAAATTTATTATTATTATATGGTGTTATATCACTTGTAAAATTATAAATTTACCATATTATTCTCATGCATTATTAATGCATTTTTATCAAAAAAACCATACAAATAAGAGTATTTTAAGAATTTCAATTGTTGATTTATTTCCCCCTTCTCAAATGAATTTTTATTTAAATAAGTTAGCTTTTAACTTTTTAAAAATAAATCACAAACTTGCTTTTTTTCTTTCTTCCCAAAATAGGCGGTGTGATTGAATAATTTGCCATCAATAGGTGGTCAAATTTAGCAAGGAATATACATATGCATCCAAATTTACTTTAAATATTTTTGCTACCAAACACACCCTCGACTTCACTTTGATACTCCAAGACGACAAAACAAATTAAAACACAACGTCCTTTCAAAAATAATAGGGATTTTTATTGATAAATCCATTCTGGAGTTGTTATAACCCATTAGATCCACTAAGGAATATTATAACCTGATTAGTCCATAAACTTTTCTTTTTATTCCATAAGGTCCATTTTTCTAATTTAATATGCTTTCTTGGACTATTTTGCCCCCGTATATATATATATATATATATATATGTACAGTGTTATACGTATTACGTGCCTGTTTCTTCGCTGATTCAGTTTGGCAGTTTCTATTTTACGCTTTTCATCATCAATCCAATTCCGAGAGATACGTTTATGTTTTGCATGCTCGTTCCAAGGATTGGTTGTGCTAGGGTTTCATTCTTGCTGTTGTAGTCTGGTTCTATGGTTTGCGAGTGAAGACGACGAAGAGAAGGTGTTCGGTTGTCACATTTTCCGGACTATAAGTTCAAATCAGTTTTTTTTGACTTTGTGGACGATTGTAGGATTGCATGATTAAGGTTAGTATCAATTTGGTTATGAATACATGTTCAGTTTATGGTTTCATTCGTATAATGGATCAGATGCTCTGTTTTTGGATTGATATGGATTAGATGCTCTGTTTTTTCAATTATATGAATCTTGCGTGGTCCTGTGGAAGGGAGTTCATTTATATTATGTGAAGAATGTGTAGTTCTCATTTTACTTTAATCTCTTTGTGGATGATTTGATTATCAATATATATATCAATGTGAATGTTCACATTTTGTTAATGTGGAATATGTGAACAATGTGGATGTTCTCATTTTAAATTGATGTTTGCTTAATGAGGCTCTGTGAAGATTGTTAATATTATGTGAAAATTGTTGATGTTCTCATTTTACTTTGATGTTTGCTTAATGTTGACATCTTGTTAATATCAATGTGAATGTTCACATTTTCGTATTGTGAATTATGGATTTAGCACTTGAACTGTACACGTAATCATCTATTTTTTGCACAATGTGAATTTTCATGTTGATTTTGATTAAATGTGTAGTTCTCATTTTACTTTGATGTATGCATAATGAGGCTCTCTGTGGATGATTTGATTATCAGTATATATATCAATGTGAATGTTCACATTTTGTTAATGTGGAATATGTGAAGAATGTGGATGTTCTCATTTTAAATTGATGTTTGCTTAATGAGGCTCTGTGTGTGTGATATAATTCAGAGTGTATGTGTCAATGTAAATGTTGACATCTTGTTTATATTATGTGAAGATTGTTGATGTTCTCATTTTACTTTGATGTTTGCTTAATGTTGACATCTTGTTAATATCAATGTGAATGTTCACATCTTCGTATTGTAAATTATGGATTTAGCACTTGAACTGTACACGTAGTCATCTATTTTTGCACAATGTGAATTTTCATATCGATTTTGATTACTGTTCATTGTTGTGTTTTTGTGTTTTTACAGGAGATGGATACCTTTATGCTGTTGGTGTGTACATATGGTTGTAGTACAACTGTAATAAATGTTGCCCGCCCAATGTGTTATTCTCGTTTGGTGGAATGTTTGTGTGAGAAATGGGATAAGTTGTCTGCTGGTTCTATTTCATTGTTCTGTAAACTACCTGGGATTAATAAGTGTGATTTGGACAATGAGGAAGAATTTCAGAACATGTTACTACTTGCTAAATCAATGGGGGTACAACATGTAGAAGTTGTGGTTGAGTTGAAAAGTGATATTGGTCAGTCAAGTAGTTTGGGATTGCTGCGTGTGGGGGTTGAGGAAGAAATTGATGCACTACGGAGATTTTGCCACCATAAGGAGAAGGTGTTGTTGTCAGCCCCTTGGGCAAATGGTATTACGCATGTGGGACAACGGTTTTGGAGGAGCACAAGAATTTCGTGACGTTTTATGTAAGTATGCCATCCAATGTGGGTTTAAGTTTACATACGTGAAGAACGAGACAACAAGAGTTACTGCTGTGTGTGCGATGCGGGAGGAGAGGGGCTGCTTGTGGGCTATACATTGTAGAGCACAACGAGCAAATGATTTTTTCTACATCAAGAGGTTTAGTGATGTGCATACTTGTGGTACGGATGTCCGAACATCGAAGAATCGCGAGTTAGTTCGGATTTGGTGTCGAGTACCATATCTGAAATTGTGAGGGACAAGCCGTTGACTCGGCCGTGTGAGGTGGTGACTATTTTGAAGAGGGATTATGGGCTAGATGTGAGTTACCATGTCGTATGGTTGGGTGTGGAGAAAGCAAAGGCTGGTATTCATGGAGATCACTCGTTATCGTTTGACCAGCTGCGGTGGTATTCGGATGCCGTGATGCGGTACAATCCGGGGAGTTATGTCAATATTGACTATGATGCGAGTAGTCAACAGTTTTGTCGCTTCTTTGTGTCATTCGCTGCGTGTATTTCTGGGTTCAATGCTTGTCGGCCTTTATTATTCCTGGATGGAACATTCCTCAAAGGAAAGTACAAAGGTCAGCTACTTGCGGCAACGGCGAAAGACGGAAACAATGGTTAGTAGTTTTTTTTAGCTGTCTATTCATGTCAATATTCACTCTGAGCAGCATAGTCTGGACAAAAGAGTGATTGGTAAATTATAAGTAATGTGAACATTGACATTAGTATGCACTGATGTGAAGTTCACATCTGTGTATGCTAATGACAGTAATGTGAACATTCACATTATTACACACTGATGTGAATGTTCACATCAGTGTATACTAATGTTAGTTGATCCATTAATGAACAGTACTGTGAATGTTAACATTGTCAGTGACTCAACAATCAACAATGAATTATTAATGGTCGTTAATGTGAATGTTCACATCGTTGATGTTTACGAACCTGAATCCAAAAATAACAATAGTAAATAGGGCAATGTAGATATGAACATTCACATGACCTGTTTCGTTTATACTGTTTTCTATTCACTTTGGAATATTGTGAACAGTTGTGTATTGGTGTTGTGTTGTAGGTCTGTTTCCTGTTGCATTTGCGATTGTTGATTCAGAGACACACGGCCAATTGGTCGTGGTTCTTGCATGAACTTGGGAAGGTTGTTGATGGGAAGCGCCATTATATTTTTATTTTATTTCGGATCGTAATCTTGGTCTGTTAGAAGCTATGCCAAAGGTGTTCCCATCGGCTCATCACGGTTATTGCTTACAACACTTGAAGAGCAATTTAAGAGACCGGATGAAAGGAATTGATAATGGATTCAGGGATCACCTAGTAAGTAGTTTGGGTGACTGTGCTTACGAGCCAACTGTGGTAGGGTTCCATGAAAAGCTTGCAAAATTAAAAGAGAGAGGAAACAACGAGCTCATAATTTTTTCAAGGACTTGGCACCTGAGCACTGGGCAAATTCATACTTCAGGTAATAATAGTTTCCTAAGGTGTTCCATTTGTGAAGTTTAGAATGGTAGCGATGTGAATTTTCAGTTTAGAATGGTAACAATCTTCGAATTGTGTTTCATGTTCAATGTAAATGATGTGAATGTTCACATCTGCTAATGATGACTGATGTGAATGTTCACATCTGTTAATTTGTCAAATAGTCATGCAATGTATTACAGATTTGAATGTTGACACGTGTCATATTTTGTTGTTGTTGTTAACATTCACATCTGTCTATCATTTAAGTTGACAACATAATAAGCATATAATGTGAACATTCACATTATTATAAACTTGGTAGCAGATGTGAACATTCACATTATTATACCCTGATGTGAATGTTCACATCAGTGTATACTAATGTCAGTACTGTGAATGTTCACATCTGTCAACGTGAATGGTCAGACCTGTTAAATTCCGTATTGTACAATGTTTGTGATATTGTGCAGGGGCATGCGTTATGGGGAGATGACATCCAATGCGGCGGAGTCATTTAATAACTGGATTAAAGAAGCACGTAATCTTCCTATCACTCAAATGGTGGACACAATTCGTACTCAGTTGATGCGGCAAATGTCTGCACGGCGTGACCAAGCAAACAAATGGAATGAGCTTATTTGTCCGACATTCGAAACAAGGCTTATGGATTCGTTCAATGACAGCAGGTCTTGGCAAGTTAGCAAAGCCAACGAGGATGTGTTTGAAGTTCATTCGATACCATCTGTTACAGTTGATGTTGCAGGCGTACATGTTCTTGCTTCAAATGGCAAATCAACGGATTCCCATGTGACCATGCTGTTATTGCCATTCAGAAGAGCCGCTACAATCTCAATGATTGTGTGGAACATTACTTTCATGTAGAGACATATCGTGCAGCCTATTCGGGAGCCATATTCCCTATACCATCGGTGGAGAAGCCGCCTTTTGATCCCACGGACTTCACTATATACCCGCCAACTGTGAAAAGACCACCTGGAAGGCCGAAGAAGAATAGGATCCCATCAAGGGGTGAGAAACTGAAGCAAATAAGGTGCGGGAGATGTGATAAGTTAGGGAGCCATAATCGGAAATCATGCACGGAGCCGATATAGGATGTACCTTTTTTCATTTCAACATTGTATTTTACATTGGATTCTTATATTCATTTTTGAAATAAGATTGTGTTGTGTTGGCAAACATTGGGTTGCAATAAGATTACGTTGCGTTGGCAAACATAATAATGCATTAGTATTTGATTTGTGTTTTATTTTCACTTTTTTAAGGTACCAATCTGACATTTATGTTGGTTGTGTTTTGGATGAATGCATGATGTTAACATTCACACTTGTGTAATATAATCACATTATGTGAATGTTCACATTGTTGAACTTTCAAACATTTCTGTGGTGGGAATGTTCACATTGTTGTTACTGTTAACAGCATCAAAGTAGATGACATGAATGTTTACATCAATGTAACCATTCACATCATCAACTCATAAGATGTGAATATTCATGACATCATTGTTGCCATTCGCATAATCAGAAGTTATGATGTGAATATTCACATCATCAAATTATTAGATGTGAATATTGACTTGTGTTAAGAAATATCATACTCACACCTGTCATATTGTGTTACATGAACACTTTAAGCAATATTCACATCCATGTAGTATGGTTTAAAACAGAAGAAAGTGTACGATCATTCTGTGATGTGAACATTCACATCATGTCATGTGTATCCAAAAAAAAAAAAGAAAATACAATCTCAATGTGCATGACCAACGCAAAATAGGCCTGAAAATGCATATACATATATTGACTGAAAAATATCTGTACAAGCAGTGATATAGACTTGATTTACAATTAAGCTAGTCTGCTCCAATATGAAAAATCTATTGACACTAAATTGTCTTAAATGTGGATAACAGATTTGGGTAACAGTGATAGGTGGACAACCCCCACCTACAGGTTTTCACATTGCACTGTCTTTCTGTGGTTCAGGAAAAGGTGTACTAATGAGTCTCTTATTTGGCACCATTCATAGCGAGCTAGGCTGGCAACAATGTCTTCACGGTATACATGCGCCCTCATGATGTAACAAACTGCAGGCCCGCAATCCACCCTGAAAATGCAAACTTCTTGTTAGATTTTGAAATTTAGGTGGGTAATGGTTGTGGAACATGTGTAGAAATCGATTTTAGGCTTACGAATTTGATGCTTGCTGAGAACAGATGTCCACTGATATGATTGTTTTCGAAGGATTTTGGCTTGATAAGTTGGTCCCATAATGGTGATGATGGTCCAATGTTGTGCACCAAAGCTGTGATGTAGTCCCTTTGCCAACAATGAAATTTCATATTAGGCACCAACCAACATAGGGCATACGTCCAAGTTCAAATATTACACATCAAGACAAGTATTATTTTTGTCAACCACTTACCAGTATTTGTGCTTTGTCAATATGTGGGTCATGTATGCCTTCTCTTGGGTGCAGTGAGTTATAATGCCTCCATACATTCTCTTTCACGTCGTACACAACAATTGTCCAGTGGAAGTTGTCGTGTATTGGGAAGATTAAGAATCTCTGGCCTTGATACTCCTTGATGTGTACATCAATCAGTTTATTCCTCTTGTGGGGGGAGGTACTCTTACATGATTTTCTGCACACAAAGGGCATACAATGATGTACCAAGTATTTATATCAATGTTTGATGTTACTGATGTGAATGTTCACATCTGCTAATGGGGAGTCATGTTACTGATGTGAATGTTCACATCTGCTAATGGTGAGTGATACTACTGATGTGAATGTTCACATCTCGTAATGGTGAGTGATACTACTGATGTGAATGTTCACATCTGTTAATGTGAGTTATATTACTGATGTGAATGTTCACATATGTGTATCATTTAAGTTTAACAACATAATAAGCATATAATCTTCAATGCAAATGATGTTAATGTTCACATCTGTCAATGTGAATCTTCTCAAAGGTCATTTTATGTTTTTGTTAACATTCACATCTGCCTATTATTTAAGTTAACAATATAAGCATATAATGCTGAGATGAACATTCACATCTATTGAAACATAATCAAAATTAAAGTCTAGTGGTTACCAAGCATATGCTTGTAAAGATGAATGATGAATCCTCCAAACTTGGGTTGACTAGCCCTTGTAGTTCAAGTAGAATTTCACCATAAGCATCTATCACCTGCAGAACCAGAGGGGTGGCAGTACATTATTTGCAACGTCTTTACTCTGTGTGTGTGTGTGTGTGTGTGTGTGTGTGTGTGTTTGTACACATTTACAGTTGCCATATGTTGTTGGTTATTGATTCTTCCTTGATGATGTGTATGATGTCATCAAACTATACATCTTTAGTCTTTGAGTCCCTTCGCCACACTAGCAACCTGTGCATTGTGATTACAGAAAACGTTAATGTCAACATTGCACATTTATGAAATGATCTAATTTATTAAGTATGTATGTGAACTGAACATGAGCAAAAAAAAAAAAACAGTTGGGATATGTAAGATCACTTACTCATCACCGCCGTTCTTGTGCAAATTTTGGACTTTTTGCTTGTTGAGTTTGTTCATGTTAGCCCAGACCTTCAGTTTGTTGTTCAAGGTTAACTTCTTGGACTTTGTTGGCTGCTTTTTTGGTGGTTGCTTGTCTAAATCTTGTACAATTTGGACTGCCTGTGATTGCTCTTCGGCTCCCTCTTTCCCTTTCTTCTGACCAGGCAGGTTGGGGTATTCAAACTCATCCAACCTGTGTTCTTTCCTTACCTTTTGCTTTATGCGCTTTACTCTCGATGGGGGGCTGATAATGTATTCCAATGCTGCAGTGGGATGCTTGTTCAGGCTGTCATGAGCCTTTTGTGCTTCAACTTGAGTGATGATGTGGACGGACTGATCGTCAAAAGGTCTTGAAGTATTGTTTTTTCACATTCCAAGTTGATGACCAACTTTGTCAACTGCTGAATTTTTGTATCTTTCCACTCCATGCAAGTCTTCATGTCCATGTCCACATTGGATGGGCCCGATTGGTCAAATAGTTTGGCTTCAAGGGCAGCAATCACCCTTGCCCTCAACTCCCATGATTCTTCCAACTGTTTGTATTTCGCTTCCCATTGCCGTACAAGACCCCAAGCTTTTTGGTTTTCTTTTATGAGTACTTCCACAATGTCGGGCTCAGTTGGTTGTGCTATGATGATTCCTTTCTCAGCATTGGGGGTGCTACAGCTGGGGTTGATATAATGTCCAACATCATTCAGGTCCATTGCATCGACAGAAAATGCATCCCTGTCATCACTGCGTTGACTGTCTTTGCTTTGATCCTCATTGCTTTCATCTTTCTTTGCTACTGCACTTGACAAAATCTCAGGTTTGGGCTCCACATTCAATTTTGTATGACGGTACATCTTCTTCGCTTCAGTTGGTGATGCCATTAGCTCGCCGCCATATACTGCATTTGGAGACAGTATGTTAGTTAGATAGTTCCTCGTCTCACTATGTGAATAGGCACAATATATTTGGTTGTACTTCTACCTCATTTAAACCCAGCTTAGCCAAAGATATGGACTTCATGTTGCTATGTAAGGCTGTGAGGTCCCACTTTACGCATCGCGGAATGGCATTGGGGTTGCGGGGTTGTAAGATTGTTGTATGCTCACACAGCCAGTACTGAAACAAATAACAAATATCAGTAATTTGAATGTTCACATCAATTAACACTGATGTGAATGTTTACACCACTGGGCAGTAATGTGAATGTTCACATCAATTAACATTGATGTGAATGTTTACACTACTGGGGCAATAATGTGAATGTTTACATCAATTAACACTGATGTGAATGTTCACATTTCCTAATGGTGAGTGATACTACTGATGTGAATGTTCACATTTGCTAATGGTGAGTGATGTTACTGATGTGAATGGTCACAACTGTCAATGTCAGTGCTATTACTGATGTGAATGTTCACATTTGCTAATGGTGAGTCATGTTACTGATGTGAATGTTCACATTTCCTAATGGTGAGTGATACTACTGATGTGAATGTTCACATTTGCTAATGGTGAGTGATGTTACTGATGTGAATGGTCACAACTGTTAATGTCAGTGCTATTACTGATGTGAATGTTCACATTTGGTAATGGTGAGTGATGTTACTGATGTGAATGTTCACATCTGTTAATGTGAGTGATACTACTAATGTGAATGTTCACATCTGTTAATGTCAGTGTTATTACTGATGTGAATGTTCACATTTTGCTAACGGTGAGTGATGTTACTGATGTGAATATTCATATCTGTTAATGTGAGTGGTGCTACTGATGTGAATGTTCACATCTGTCAATGTGAATGTTTACACCAGCATCTACTAATGTGTGTTTGTACATTACTGAAATAGTAATGTGAATGTTTATATCAATGTTGTCAACTTCCACACCAATGTTGAGAAATGTGAACATCCACATCAGAGTGTCCAGAGCCCGTAAATGTTCATATTAAACATAGAATAAGTTTTATGAGATTTACCATTAACAACATCACACATCCGGTGACTCGTCCTGGTTTTTCACAGTTTTGGCTCAATAAACCCATCAAGGTTGCCCGGATGCTCTCAGCCCAATCATACTCGATCATCTTGTCTAATGGATCCATGTATGAGTAGAAAGCCCATCCAATTGTTTCTTCGGATGTAGAAAAGAATAGCTTGACGCATGCATACATGCAAACTAATCTTGGGACCTCCTAATTGTCATGTTTTTTGTGCCCTTCAATGCTTCGCTCAGAATTTCTCGTATTTTGGCAGCACTTAACCAACTAACATCCTTGCACATTCGGTGTATGATGCCGGTTGTTGGTTTTGCACCATAAGAGAGGTCCATCGACTTGGTGCCGCAGTCCACCCCAAAAATCAGTGATACGTCGCTTCTAAAAATCTGGATGTTTTATCCCCAATGTAAAACCTCCCACTAGATTGCTTGAATGTCTGTACTATACGTATAATGACATCATCATATTTCATGCAGTGGTTGAGGTCGATTTCGTTACTGATCAAGCAATCAAATAATGGCCAGAACGGTGTTTTTCTTAGGCACTTCAATTGGCAACTTGTAAATTTTGTATCCTTTAACAGTTTGACCAATCCAGTCATATTTGACCGGTAGTTAACTTTTTTCATATTCACTTCTTCAGGAACAGCTGTTTGATCAGGCTTGGTTTTGGCACGGGATTCCCTTCGCTTGCGCTTGCCATCAACTTTATGGAGAAGACCTGTGTGTTCAAATAAGCACATATAATTAGCTGAAACACAGAGGATGGAACCAGAAGCACCAAACAACATTCAACAACAGCATTGACAGTAATATGAACATTCACATCATTGTACACTGATGTGAATGTTCACATCAGTGTATACTACTGTAAGTTTACCCAGTAATCAACACTAATGTGAATGTTCACATCATCCATGTTTACAAAATAAATTCCGAAAACGACAACAGTTACAGGGCAATGTAAATGTTTACATGGGTGATCACATTATGTTATAATTTGCTAAAAATCAAAGGGGGGGAACCAACAGTGCCAAACAACACCCAATAACACAAACAACTTGGACATTGATGTCACAATGTGAATATTTACATCATATTCCATCACAGTGTTGAGTGAAGTTTGGGGGTTCTGACATTAATGTGAACATTCACGTTCACATCAGTGTCTACTACTGTAAGTTAACCTAGTAAGGAACACTAATGTGAATGTTCACATCATCCATGTGTGCAAAATAAATTCTGAAAACTACAACAGTTACAGGGCAATGTGAATGTTTACATGGGTGATCACATTATGTTATAATTTGCTAAAAATCAAATGAGGGAACCAACAGCACCAAACTACACCCAATAACACAAATAAGTTGGACATTGATGTCGCAATATGAATATTTACATCATATTGCATCACAGTGTTGAGTGAAGTTTGAGGGTTCTGACATTAATGTGAACATTCACATGATGTGAATGTTCATATCAGTGTCTACTACTGTAAGTTAACCTAGTAAGGAACACTAATGTGAATGTTCATATCATCCATGTGTGAAAATAAATTCTGAAAACTACAACAGTTACAGGGCAATGTGAATGTTTACATGGGTGATCACATCATTATACACTGCTGTGAATATTCACATCAGTGTCTATTACTGTAAGTTTACCCAGTAATCAATACTAATGTGAATGTTCACATCATCTATTTTTACAAAATCAATTCCGAAAACATCTATGTTTACAAATTCAAATCCGAAAACCAGAAAGTGGATGTATACATCGGTGATGACACTATGATTGAAAAGCAGAAGGTGGAATGGTATTCCTTACTTTTGTTCGTCATGGTTGGTGGGTATGGATCACACTCAGTGGATGAAATAAACTCAATGGGACGACAGGAATTTTCGAACGACGAAGCACCCTCCTTCCGATGTGAACCTTCGCAGTGGTGAGATGAAGAGGAATCTGGGGTCGATGGTCGACGGTGGACGACGAAGACGTTGGTGAGGCGATGTGAATCTAGGGTTACTGGAGGCGATGTGAGTATCGTTTCGTGGATTGAGTTTTTGTTTTGGAAATTTTGTCGATTGAATAGTTGGAATAAGAATGGGTTTTGCAGAATCGGTTACACGCGTGAGAGGCGGAGAGGGTTGTTTTGTCCTTTTACAATTAATGGACCTAATGGAATATTCAGAAATAGTTTGGGTTTTATGGAACAAAACACTTAGGTGCCGTTTGGTAACACTTACGTTTTCAGTTTATATTTACAAAAATTTTAAAAACTCAAATAAAAACTTATTTGGTAAATTTTTGATTTATAAATCAGTGGTCTCAGTTTATAAATTTGGCCAAAAAATGTAAACTCAAAAAATGCGTTTCTGTTTTGAGTTTTGAGTTTTTTTTTTTTTTTTACCACCCAACACTAGCCACCACCTGCCACCATTTTCTACCACCGTCTTCCGCCACCACTACCCACCCTCCACCCGCCACCACCACTCACCACCCACTTACCACCACTCACCACCACCCGCCACCACCACCACCTGCCACCCACTAGCCACCACCACCACCACCTATTTGCCGGCACCACCACCACCCACCTCTCGCCGCCACCACCACCACCACCTGCCATCCACCCGCCACCACCATCCACCGCCCGCCACCACCATCCGCCACCCACTTGCCACCACCATTCACCACCCGCCACCACCAGCCACCACCAGCCACCTGCCACCTACCACCCACCTGGCACCACCATCACCACCACCACCACCCGCCACCCCTGCCACCACCACCAACCACCCACCACCACCACCCACTCGCTACCACCACCATCACCACCACCCGCCACCTACCCGCATCCGCCACCCACCACCCGCCACTACCACCGCCACCGCCACCACCACTATCACCACCCACCACCCGCCACCGTCACCCACCCACCCACCTGCCATCACCACCCACCACCTACCCGCCACCACCCGCCATTCGCCACCCACCTGCCCTCACCACCCGCCACCATTAGCACCACCACCCACTCGCTACCACCTACCACCCGCCACCACCACCCATCCGCCACCCACCTACCACCACCACCCGCCACCGCCACCGCCACCGCCACCACCACCACCTACTCGCTACCACCCACCACTAGCCACCATCACCCACCTACCCACCATCACCACCTACCACCTACTCGCCACCACCACCACCCGCCATCCGCCACCCACCTGCCACCACCACCCATTCGCTACCACCCACCACCCGCCACCGTCACCCACCCACCACCACCACCACCACCACCACCACCACCACCCACTCGCTACCACCACCACTTGCCACCGTCACCCACCCACCACCACCACCACCACCACCCACACGCCATCGCCCACCACCACTTGCCACCACTTGCCATTTCTCACTATTTTTTATATTTTTAAATTTTTTTAAACACTTTGCCAATTACCAAACGCGTTTGTAATTTATGTTTTTCTAAAAATAAACAAAAAATAAACAAAAACCAGTTTATAAATTTTTGTAAATATAAACTGAAAACGTAAACGTTATCAAACAGACCCTTATAAAGTGGATTTATCAAAAAAGCTCCCAAAATAATAATAATAATAACAATAACTAGAGTTAATTATTTAAAAGTCTTATTTATAAAGGTAAATTATCAATCGGTCCTAATAGTTAGACTTAATTCCCATCAAGTCCTATTGAAAATAAGTCTTGATAAAATTGTCGCTAAAAATATTTTTTTGTGACAATTTTTTACATACGTCACTAAAAATTGACAATTAGTGATTTTTTTTATCATGATTTTTATAAATTGTCACTAAAATTTATAATTAGTGACATTTTTTTTATGACAAATTTTTTCCATAGGACCTATTAAGTACCCCTATTTATAAATGTTATGCTAGCTTAGGTCCTATTTAATATTTTTTGAACCAATAAGTCCTATTTAGTAAAACTGAGAATATTATCAGTTTTTTCTAATTTTTAAAATTAAGAACATTATAAATTTTGTATAGTAATATTTCAAATAATTATTTCACTAACTAATGAAAAAAACGAAGCATGAGATTAAACGTTTTTACCCTTCTATTTATTAGTTTGATTCGACTATCTAATAATAAAACTAAGAACATCATAAATTTTTTCCAGTTTTAAAACTGAGAATATTATCAATTTTTTTCAATTTTAAATTTTTTTTTTTCAATTTTGCACATCAATGTTCCATCATCATACTCCTTTATAGACATAAAGGCTCCGTTTGGTAAGTCTCTCAAATTATAGTTCCACCCATTAATTTGAGTGTGGTGTTTGTTTTGAGTTTTCAAATCATAATTCTACACTCATTTCTCAAAACTCAATTCAAAATATAATCATTACTTTTCAAAACTCATAACCAAACATATAATTCAAAACTCTTTTCAAAACTCAATTCAAATCAATATTTTAATTTTGTTAAGATTTTAAATATTTTAATATTTAAATATGTTACGATTTTTTTAATTTTTTAATTTTTTGAATATTTTTAAATATTTTAATTTTTAAATATTACGATTTTAATTTTTAAAATTTTAAAATATTTTATAAAAAGAAATTCAAACTCTATTTTATAAAAATATTTTTAAATATTTTAATTTTTTTGTTATGTATTTGGTTACGATTAGAGTGTAGAGTTGTGAAAGTAGTATGGAGTTTTGAGTTATGTGTTTAGTTATGAGTTTTAAAAATAATTTCTTAATTGAGTTTTGTTTTATGTGTTTGGTTACGATTTGAGTGTAAAGATATTTTTAAATTTAAAATATTTTTTATTTTTTTATTTTAAATATTTTATTTTATTTTATTGGAATATTTTTAATATTTTAATTTTCATAAAAATATTTTAATATTTTAATTTTAATATTTTGATATTTTAATTGTAAATATTTTGATTTTTGGAATATTTTTAATATTTTGATTTTCGGAATATTTTTAATATTATTAATATTTTAATTTTCGGAATATTTTTAATATTTTATTTTTCAGAATATTTTTAATATTTTAATTTTCTAAATAATTAAAAAATATTTTAATATTTTTAATGTTTATATAGGCCTAAAAAATGAATTGATAGAAAAATTAATTGACATAAAATAATTGACATAGAAGTTATTTGAAAAAAAAAATTACTTAAAAACAATTAATTGAAAAAAAAATTATTTTTTTATTTGAGTATTTTAAAAATGGTTTGGTTATGACTGTTGATAAAAAATACAGATATCGAGTTATGAGTTGTGTATTTGATTATCAATTATAGGTTGAATTAAGTTTTGAAAACTATTTTGAAAACTCATCACCAAACAAATTTTCTTATTTCACATGTCACATCAAACTTTCAAAACTCAATTCCACATACAATTCAAAACTCAATTCAACACTCTATTCAAAAACCATAACCAACAAATTTTCTACACTCAAATCATAATTTTACAACTCACAAACTCAAAATACAACTCATGCTCTCAAATCATATTTACAAAACTCTACCAAACGTAACCAAAATTTTCAGTTTTGCACTAAAAAATTATTCAATTTTTTCAACATGTAATTTTTTTTTTTTTAGTTTTTTCAATTTGAAAGTTGATATTTTAAAGTTTTGAAAATCAAAATAAATGTTAAATTATCATATTCCTTTATGAATAATCATTATTTGAAAGGCAATTTCGATAATTAAAAATTTAATGGGACTTAAAAGTCCAAAATATCATAGTTAGAATTTAATAGAATATAAATTCATAAATTAATACTTGTATGTAAATGTCCCTAATAATAATAAATAAATAAATTCATTTGGATAATCCCAAAGCCCTTAAAACCACAAAATTTAGCCACCGAACATAAGAATTTGGTTATTGAATTTATGGTTCCAACTTTACATTCCTATTACCCACTAAAAATCAAAAGATTTAAATCATGTGAATCAGGGGCGGCTCCAAGGCTTGGTCAGGGGTGTCACCCGAACCCCCTGGCTGAATTTATTTATTTATTATTATATAAATATTAGATTTTAGGAAAAAAATTAGTAATTGAACCCACTAAAATAAAATTTTGAACCTATAGTTTTAAATCCTACTCTTTTGAACCCACCAATTTTGAACCCATATTAGATATTAGCATGTCTTTTTGGTTAAACAATAGTATCAATATATTGAAATATTTTGTTTATAATTTTAGAATTTAAATTAATTTGTTGATTTTTTTCTCCATAAGTGATATAATGATTAATGTGAATTTTCTATAAGATATATGATATTTAAATTTTTGATTGACACCACTGACAAAAATTTCTAGAGTCGCCACTGATGTGAATTTAAAAAATAACTACTCTCTCTCTTTCTTACTATGATCCATATTCTCCATTTGTTTTTAGTATACAGTAGAAAGGAGAGAGTTAAAATCGTGATTTCCTAGTAAGATACATAGGTTTTGGTCATCAGCAATGCTAGAGGCTACGAATACGAGGCCTCGAATTTGGCTCGAATGCCGTGTTTTTGTTTTTGTTTTCTTTTTTTTTTCCTGCTGTGTCCGTTAAATTTTTTTTATTTTGTTTTTGTTTTTTTTTTTTTTTTTTAAAGGGTGAGTTAAAATGTCTAATATAAAATATTAGACATTTCGCACTAACTCATTGGATAAAATTATATGAAATTAACAAAATTTAACTAACACCTTAACTGATCAGTCAATTTTATCACTTAATCAGTCCAACTTAATTGACTGATCAATTAGACTGTTGGTTAAAATTCATTAATTCTATATAATTTTATACGATGAGTTGGTGTGGGATGTCTAATTTTTTGGCACACCCCTACACATAACCACCTTTAAAAATAAAAAATAAAAACCAAACCAACACAGCCTAACAAATAAAAAAAAAATAAAAATTGATCAATTAATTTTATCACCCAATCAGTCTAATCCAACTCACTTGTAGAATGTCTAATTTTTTAGCACACTCCTATACATAACCACCCTTACAAAAAGAAAAGAAAAGAAAATAAGAAAAAAAAAACAAACCAAACTAACACAGCTTTAGAGAGAAAAATAAAAAATAAAAAATAAAAAATAAAAAAAATAATAATCAAATTCAAGGCAAATTCGAGGCCTCAAGCATTAATCTTTGGCCATCGAGCTAACCCCATTAGTTTTTTCTATGACCACTTTTTCACTTAATTTTTTGTTGAAATATTTACCAAAATAAATGAACAATTATATAGTCAAAATAAATATGGGCAATAATCATCACTATCAGCAGATATCAGATTACGTAGTTCGACAAATCTGTTTATATCTATGATATTATCCCTTGTCTCCTATTTTAAATATACAAAAATGATTGAGGCCTCAAATTTTTTGGCTCAAATTTGGCTTGAATTTGCTTTTTTTTTTTTTTTTGCTGGGTTGATGCTTTGCTTGTTATTATTATTATTATTATTTTTATTATTTTTTTTGCAATGTATTAGCCCAGAAAAAAAAAAGAAAAAAAAAAATGCATTCGAGGCAATTTCGAGCCTCATTTTCGAGGCCTCAATCAACGCCCTTAAATATATATTATATATCACATCTCTAAATATATGAAAATCTAATAAATTGGATAAAGGCGCGGTAATTTCGCTCTCTTTAAGGAGATTCAGGTCCTTCTCAATTAGTAAAACTACCACTCCCCGATGCACTAGAATATCACGTTTTAGCTTATCTCTCTCAGGATACAACGACCCAACTTTTAGTTGTGTTGGCTCAATCAACCTTACACATGTAGGTGAGTCCAAAGCTTTACCGTAAAAACACATTTACAAGTTGTCTAATCATTTCTATATAAACACAATATAAAATATATATACACACACTCATATTTTCATGTACACTTCCTTGTATATATACACATCTACCAAAATATGAAGAGTCTCATAGTTAATACAATAATGAATCAACTATAAATTACCATCATTATATGACAATTCAATACCATGAATGTATGCAATTCATAGTTTTAATCCACATGTAATAGATGATTCGTTGTGTGCACAATGACCATGATGTATGGACAATTCAACCAACATGTATGTTACACTCTCAAGCTTTCAATGATAATAATACAAGTCTTACTAAATAGAAAAAGTTACATACTCTTGAAACACACATATTAATACAAGTAACCACCATCTATCATAAATTAAATAAATTATTATATAAAATATTTAATATTAAAATAAACTGTGCAATATGCACCAACAATCCCCCACTGATTTTAATATTAAAAATATACATAGAAATTATCAGGTAAAGATGAATATTATGCGTCATGAAGGTGTGCTCTGTATTAAATCTCTACTAGTGGAATAGTGATTTCTACTCCAGAGTCAGTAGTGGTCTCAGACTTGAACTATGACTGCTTAGGGAAATAAAGTATCATTGCCCACATATAACAATCCAAGTGTTGACGTAAGCTTTGATGATTAGCACGTTATGGCCTTATGTTGATCCCAGTCTTTCATGAGTGTATTTGAGAAATAAATACAAATCTCATAGGAAGCAGCCCCACTTTCATATTTACATAGGTGAAATCTGTTAAATGTGCACCTGTAATTTTGACACCCTACTCATAAAGAATTACAATTTTCATTAAAAGTTTAAAAACTCAATACCCCAAACATTACAAGATAAATGCACTCATACCATAGGGACAGACAGAAAATAAATTAATCTATTTAATGCATTTGTTACAACTATCATATGATTCGTTCTTCTTATTGAACGTAGTCACAGGATCTTTGCTTCCTAAGTTGGGTATCCTCATACATGTTTATTGTATTTGCATGAACTTAGTCTTATCCTCCTTGATGTAATATATCCAGACAGTTTTTTAAAATAGATTTGGAAGACAATCACACACTTTAATACCATCCAAAATAATACTTAAGAGTTCAATCACATAAGTTTGGATTTATCATTATAAAACAATCACCTTTACCAAAAATATTTAGGTGCTCTCACAATCATTCACAAATGTGAAATGGTTTCTCAAAAATTTAATTTAATCAAAAAATTTCTTTACCATTCACCTTCTCAATTGTTGCAGCTAGCAATAATTAAATATAACACCATCGCATAATATATAATTAGCGGTAAATAAAAATTGCCTTGACAAGAATATACCAATACGGTATCACAATTTCAAAGTATAGCATGATACTTTCATAAAAAACAAATGGTCATTCTTTATTGTTCGATCCAAATAAAAATTCCATACCACTTCAAGATATGTCAAAAAAACATAATCTAATTTGGTTATAATCTTGCAAAATACTCAATTTTCCATAACAAAAGTCTGGTCAATATATATATATATAGCAAAAACTATCACAAAAACTTGAACACTCCCACTAATCCAAAAATCATATAGCCTTTTAAAATTCCAATAGGCCATAAGTCATTGAATTTCATATAATATTCATGAACAAAAAAATTGAATATTTTAACTAAATAACCCACAAATCTGAATTTCGAAAGCTACAATTTTGCCATTCGAAAAACCCACAAGAAATTCATGACTTAAAATTGATTTCCCACAAGTCTATATAATTATGAATCAGTGTTGGAATTATTTTTTTGTGCGGGAGAGAAATAATTTTAAATGTAAAAATAACAATTTAATTTCCCACTATTCTCAAATTTAAAAATAGTTTTTTCATAGCATCATCTGATTTAAAAATAAAAAATAAAAAATAAAATTATCACATTCCATCACTTACACATCTCATACCTGCAAGTCTATGTGAAGCCAATTTTTTGTTTGTTGAGTAAAAACTCAGATTCAAATAAATTCTCTTAGATGGAACTTGCAGATTTTTTAAAAAATACATCCATCTAGATATTCATATCAATTTAACCTCACAACACGTAACAAATCTTAGTAACATCAAAAACCACCAAGTATAAAACCGTTCTCAAATTTTATAGGAGTATAATATTTTAAACCCATTTTAATGTAGCAAATATGCTTAAAAGCATCAATTTCTACATACCATCCTTCTACAATAAATGTCTAAAATTAGAGTCTTAAAAAGACTCCTCGGTAACGTTAAACTTGATAAAAGACTCACATTTGTGATATTTGTAAATTCAAGCAATATAGCCACACTTGCCACAAACAATATAAGGAGGTTATTGGTTCTATAACTCATTTAACTTTGGTTTCCCTTATTGTACGATTTATTACAAAATAATTCTCAAATTTTTATGGCTTTAATAGAACAAAATTTTTTTTTTAGGTAAATGAGATAAGTATAAAAATAAATTCATTCCTCAATGATGGATACCTCCATGTAGAAAGAACACTAATTGGCCATTAAGCTTCCTCCATCATTGGAAAGCATGTGATCACAAATTCTCTTTTGTTGCACCGAAAAGGCTTGCTAAAATTTCCATTATTTAATCTCATGTGGCCAATGGTCTATCAGTTACTAATAATCACTTTTTATTTCTCCAAATTTTCTGTTGTTGAGCTACTTATGTTCTTGACTCCATTTTTGAATCTCCTTAAAATTGTTGGAGTATTTACCTAAATAAATAAAAAATTATAGAGTCAAAATAAATATAGGCAAGAATCATTACCATGAGAAGACACAGATTTACGTGATTCAGCAAAGCTGCCTACATTCATAGATATTACCTCTCGTCCACTATATTAACTATATATTGCATATCATATCTCCAGATATATCAAAATACAATTATTCAAACAGAGGCACAATAATCTCGCTTTCTTTAAAGAGATTTAAGCCCTTCTCGATTGATGAAACTACCACTAATGCAGCAGAATATCACATATTAGCTTATCTTTCAAAGGATTCAACAGCCCGACTTTTAGTTGTGTTGACTCAATCAACCCTACACAAGCAGGTGAGTCCAAAGCTCCACCATAAAAACACTTTTACAAGTTGCCTAATCATTTCTGTATAAACACAACATAAAATATATATACACACTCATATTCTTCTTGTACACTTGTATATATATATACACATCCACCAAAACATGAGAAGTCTCATAGTTAATACAATAATGAGTCAATTATAAATCACCATCACTATATGACAATTCAATACCATGAATTTATGCCACTCATAGTTTTAACCCACATATAACAGTTGATACATTGTGGGACAACGACCCTGATATATGGACAACTCAACCAACATGTATGTTACACTCTCAAGCTTTCAATGATAATAATGCAAGTCTTACTAAATAGAAAGAGTTACAAACTCTTGAAACACACATATTAATACAAGTAACCACCGTCTGTCATAAATTAAAAAATTATTATATAAAATATTTAATATTAAAATAACTTGTGCAATATGCGCCAACGTTTTCATCTACACCTTCTTTGAGATAGACACTTTTTTTTTTCTTATGTTATTTTTTTTTACATTAGAGGTAGAAGAGTTGAAACCGTCACCTCAGGCACACAAGTTCTAACCATTGGGCTAAGCCACTAATTTTTCCAAAATTTTCTTATTGAGAAAATGATTGACTTTCTCCCTCCTTTTTATCTAGACCTTTCATTTTTTAATGGACCACAGGATTTCTTTACCATCACATTGAAGTTGCAATCCTAAATTCAACGAATTCCGAATCCTTAACACAATCCCCACATGATTTCATCTTCTCATTTGTCCATTAATCAAAGGAAACAATTCGAGTGCTGGAAACCCTACTAAGGTCACTCCCTAGGGGCCTCTCAAGTACTGTCCCCTTCATTTTAGTGATGTGTCAATGAACCTAACCTACCAAAATTTGTGGTAATGGATTTGAGTTTGCACACCTATGGTCCCAACAAAATACTGATGCTCCAATTGGAAAACGTGGTAGCAGAGTTGAAATTTAATAGTTTTCAAAACACAGCTCACTTGTGCTAGCACAAACTCACTTGGCTAATATGGAAGAAATATTGAGGTACAAGTATATGGCTCACACTATTTATTGTGAGGAGTCCATCTCTTAATTAAAATGATAGTCCTTCAATCTCAGACCTCTTATTCATCATCACAAAATGCAAGTATATGTGAGGACCCATTTGGATTAAGACCTCATTTGGGTACATGATTTTGCACCAACAAAGGTATCGGAAGAGATCCTTTGAAGTTTGTTCGAGTTAAGGTTTGTTTGGTATAATTTTTCCCAAGTTAAAATTTGGCAATCAAGCAGTAGAAACTAAAACTATTCTTCCTTAATATTCAAAGTGACTCTTTGATACAACGTATAGACGCTGCTTATAATTTATTAATTTTTTGGGTAAATTATACTAATGGTTTATACATTTTTCCTTTTGTGTCATTTTGGTTTCTACACTTTTAATTGGCTCAAATTTGACTCATAATTTTAGATTTTGTGTCAATTTGGTCCTATTGATAATGCCAGTAGTATTTTTGATGAAAGATATCACTGAATTGGTTGAAATTAACTCACCAAGTTTGGTAAGTTTATAATTTTGCCCTTAAAAATATGACAGGAGTTATAATCAATTAGATTGAATTGAGAAGTCATAAATTCATAATCAAAATCGAGCTAATTAAAGTTACAATGACAAAAATGCACAAAGACCAAAGTGCAAGGACTACCGTTGTAATTTTTCCTAATTTTTTAAAATGTATTTTCAGTGTGTGTATCAGAGTATTTAGGCAAAGTTTGGCATATTATAAAAAAGTCAAAATGTCAAAAAGTTAAAAAGTTAACACTATTCACCAAAAGTTAACAATTACGGCTGCACAACTCCCAATCATAATTTTACCCTACAAATCAATTTTTACAATTTTTTATTACACATTTTTCCATAAAAAGTCAAAAAATTAACCTAAACATCTATATTTTCTTTCTCAATTTTTTAGTCTAAAAAGACAAAAAGTACATTTATTTAGGACACCCCAAACAACCCTTTAATACAACTTTTGCTTATAGATTGTAAGACACTTTTAACTGCAAGTTGGAAAAAAAAAAATTGATTATCAACAAGCTAAAGAAGGGTATTTTTAACTTTCACTTTCTAACTATTAGCTGTCAACTTGAGAAAGTAGGCCCAACTTGAGAAAAGTAGGCCCAAAATAAGCGTTTCTACCTACTACATTTCCCAAAACGGTCCAACTTAAATGAGAAAATTATTTTGACTAGAAAAAAGAAATGAAATTTTGTGTCACTTTTTACGAGCCAATAGGACAAGCATCCTAACATGAGTGGTATGAAGTAATGATCTAAGATAATCAAATAAGTTCTCTATACATTGTCATAATCTTCTCTTTTTTTTTTTTTTTTTTGATAACTCAGGTATCCCCAACCTGCTGATTTTAAGGGAAGCCAGGACTAATCCTGAGGGCCCTGAAGTTAACGACCGGGCAAACCTCCAGTGGCCCCAAGGGGGTCATAATCTTCTCAATACAACTATAAAACAAACCAAATTATGTGACTCTTGAAAACTCATTAAAAATTTATTTGAAATTGACTTTTTAAGTAAACAAATCAAACTTTAATATATTTTAAAATTTAATAAATTTCTGACCTGACAAACTTATAAAATCATAAATTATATAGAGAATCAAGCTACTTGAAATAGATTTGAAAAATAAATAATTTACACAGATACATTTTTAAAACTTAATTTTCAAACAAAATTTTAGAATATAACTAGACACTCAATTCAACTTGTATATAGACAAGACTTGATTATAATAAACTGCAAAGTAGCTTCAATTAAAAACGAGGTGGCATGTCATGGTACAACGTAGCATGATATTAGATGTCATGTTGCTTGGATTAGTCTTGTAATTTGGTTTAGAGTGGTAACTCTTGCATCAATTTTGACTTAAGGATTGAGACCCTTTGGAATTGCAATTTGCACCATTAGCACAACTTTGAGGGGTCACCAGGCAAGATGGACCAACCCTGATCATTTGTTTTTTACTTATTTTTTATAAAGGTGAATGTGAAATTTTTTTTTCTTCTCATTTGCTTTTTATTTTTGGTTAAAGGAAAACCAATGCAAGTGCTAAACTGGCCATAAGGCCCATAAACACGAGGCTTTGGACCATTAATAGTAAAACCCTAATGGGAACCCATCCCCACTTTGGTAAGGACCTCCTTTGCTTGTCCCCCTTCTCTCTATTTATTGACTTCAATGTGTAAGATATATATATATTTTTTTTGTTGGGTAAATGAGATAAAAATATAGAATATAAAATAGTAAGAGTATGACTTCTCTCTAATTAGTTTTATCTATTAAACCGTCCAATTGCCTTGTTGTGGGTCCATCTAAACTCATCTCGGTGATCAAAACCATTCATCTTGCTTGGATATCGATACTCACATGACTGTATCACCTTTGTCTTAAAAACAAATGGACGATTTATTCTAAAAAATGTCTATTTTTTTTTAAAAGAAATGTCAAGCTATATTCAATGTTAAAGTTGTGTTTGGATAATTGATTTATGAAGGGATTTTACCAACAAAAATGAAAACGATAGGAAAAAAATAAATAAATTTTGCTGCTTCTCTTCATTATCTTATTATCTTTTTCTTTACTTTTTTTTTCCTTAAAAACTTTTATAAATCCATGATCCAAACACACCTAAATATTTAAGTAATATTTTCATTTACTCTTTGTTTATGTAAATGAAATTAAAAATCTTAGAATATATAATCACTACAAGAAAATACAGATTTCGCGACTAAAATTAATTTTTTCGTCGCTGAAAGTAGTACAAATGGTGACTAAAATGGATTTAGTCCCCAAAATTGGTGACTTTTGCCGACTAAAAGGGTTTAGTCGCCGAATGCAAGGCTTTTAGCGACTAAAAGGCAGTTTAGTCGCCCAATGTGGGGGTTTTAGCGACTAAAGTCAGTTTAGTAGCCAAAAGTGACGGTTTTTGGTGACTAAAATATTTTAGTAGCCAAAAGTGATGGTTTTGGCGACTAAAACACAGATTGGTCGCCGATTGTAGGTGTTTTGCCGACTAAACACAGATTGGTCACTGAAAGTGAAGGTTTTTGGCTACAAAAAAAAAATTAGTAGCTAAAAACTGAGTATTGCCGACTAAAATTCAGTTTAGTAGCCAAAAGGGGACGTTTTTGGCGACTGAAAATAGGTTTCGTCGCCAAAACTGCTGATTTTTAATTGGAACTTATTTTTTTAGCGACAAAAAATTAATTAGTAGCCCAAAATAATAGAATTGGCGACTAAATAATGGTTTTAGTCGCCAAAAGTGGCCCAAAATTTTTTTTAATAAATAATTTATTTTTTACATAAATTATATTAAATAAAAATAATTATATTTATATATATAGTTTTGTATTAATACCGATTAATATACTATATAAATAATATATATTGCATATATATTCATGTGATGTTGTAGTGGCATAGTGGAGGGAGTGTGATGCAAAAAGGTTTGGAATATGGGACAGTTGGGGTTCGAAACTCAGGAAAAGCAAAAAAAAGTGGGTTTTTTTTTTTTTCGCCGAAAACACCTTTGGCGACTAAAAATTTAGTCGCCAAAAGTCTTCATTTTGGCGACTAAGCCGTTTAGTCGGCGATTCAGAGGGTTTTGGCGACTAAATTATTAGTCGGTAAATGTTCGATTTTCAAAAGTGTAAAACACTATTGGCGACTAAAAAGTTGGTCGCTAAAGAGCTATTTTTTGCCGACTAAAAAAATGTTAGTCGCCAATACCTCCGGCGACCATATATAGGCGACAAATGTGGCGACTAAAAAATTTTGTCGAGGAAAGTAAAATTTCGACTTTCGGCGACTAAAAACAGACTTTTGGCGACTAAAAATTTAGTCGCCAAAAGTGCTTTTTTTTTGTAGTGAATAGTATATTCATTTTCTAGGAAATCATCTTGATTTCATGAACTTTGTACATAGGTAAAGCAAAACTATATATTTTTGATTGAGCTACTTATGAAGGTCCAATTCCTGCTGTTATATTGCGGGGCCAAACCAATTAAAGCCTCATGTGGTATAACTTATGAAGCATGGTTTCACTGCAGAACCCCAATTCTAATGACCCCATGCTCTCATATAAGAAAACCCTCAACACATTCAAAAGTTTCAATTTTTATTTTTATTTTTTTGGATACATTAGAAGTCTAGCTTAGAAATGTGGAGTCATACCCTTAATGTAACGCCCCAAAAATTTATGCAATGGATAGAACAATAACCATGGCTCTTTATGAGATACCGGAATAATTCCCAACACTTTTCATTACATGATCACAGTGTTTATACAAAATAATTCCACATGTGGTTATACATTCAATGAATTCTAGCACATGAATCTATAGCATGTAGAACATTCAGTCAAAAATAAATAAGTTCCCTCAAGGACTTACAAGTTCCAAGGCTTAAGTCTGATTACACAAAAGATGGTTTCTCGAACCCATACATTTATAGCCATTGACTTACAAAAAATACAGTTATAACAAAATAGAGCCTTGTGCTCTCAACACATACATCTACGCCCTAGTTTGGCGGATTCTGCACGTCTTTTCCTGCACCAAGATCTCATAGAGTGAGCATAAAGCCCAATAGAAAATTCTTAACAAAGTATATACAATTCTCATGAAATGAAATGTACATGTCGTGCTATGCTATGCCTTTAAAAGAAGATCTCATCTTATTCTTTCAAAATCCTCATGCACATTGTGATATTGAAAGTTTAACAATTTCATAGTTTTACATCAAATTCACAGGCGGTGAATACAACTCAGGTAATCCCTAGGTTGGTATCTGCAAGTAGGCATAACTAGCACTATCAAATCTCCACTTTACCGGTAGCTAACCGGAAGGCACATGGTACCTCCTCCACACGTGTTTTCGGTCTTTTACTCTGGACACTCAGGCCAACTTAATCAATTTCATCTACACCTCCCATTCGAACTTACCAACGTATTTACCCCAAAACATTTCAATAAATCTTATTTCACAACATTCCCTTCTCAATACAAGGTTTCAAATCCCAATTCAATATTTGTAACAAGCAAAAGTATTGAAATGTCAATGCAACAATTATCCATGCAATGCAACATCCTCCCATTTATAAAATTTCTACACATTTATCCCATTCGTGATCATAATTTCCATTTCCCTTTCCAATGCAATTCACAAGATCACCATATATCCATATAAACTCATTAAGAGCAATAACATTTCCACACTCATATATTCTCAACAAATTAATCATTTCATGGTTATGTCACATTTTTCTTTTAACAACAATTCCCAATCAACATATCCTCTTACACCATGGAATTCCTCATTTCAACATATATCAATATCAGAACATCACCATATTTCTCAAAAGAAAATCTCAAATTTTCTAGGGGTTTCCATAATTGAGGTTTCCTTCTCATAAAAATTTCATTATTTCAAGAACATACTTTCCAACAACAACAACATAACTCAACATCTCAAGGTTTCTTATGAAACATTTTGAAAACCCACATTTTAAAAAGAAAAAACTTATTCAACTTAATACAAAGTTTCCATCCTCTCCAAAATTTGTTCTAAATCAATATAATCTTGCAAAAATGCATATATAATTCTAAGAAAATCCCTACCTCAAGTTTTGGAGAAAAAGAGATGAGAAACCCCCAAATTTGACGATGTTGAAATCCAATCTCTACCGCATAAGATGAAGCCCTCAGTTAGCACTCTAACTTTGATGAAGAAACTTGGGTTAAAAATCCAATGGATCTAAAGAAATCAAGGCTTTGATCTTGTTTGGTGTAGGAAATGTAGAGAGAAGGAGAAGAAAAGGATTTTTAGAGAGAGATGTATACAAAAGTGATATACACATAGTCCAAGAAGAGAGAAAAGCAAAATTTTTGGACTCAGCGACTCCCGCACGTGCGGCACTCATTTCCGCACGTGTGGAGCGTGCCTCCCGCTTGTACGGCACCCTTACCCTGTAGCGATCCTGGTTTTGACCCGTCTTTTTGTGGTGTTCTGGGCTCAGGTTAGTATGGTTTTGAACAGTGTTACGTATCTTAGTTTCCTTTGTATTTCCCTTATTTTTGTTATCGGGTTATAGTGGTGTGTTTGGAACAGGTAATGTCTCCAAACCTTTAGATGCGAATCCAACCCAAATTGTGCCTTGTAGAGTTTTATCGGAAGTTAATTCTTTCATGTTTTGCCACTTCGCTGAGTATGTCGGGGGTCGAGCTGCCCGGTCAACTCGCCGAAGCAAAAATGCAAAATGCATTCAAAGTTGCTTGTCCGCTCAAGCGGCCGTTTATGCGCTTGAGCGGAGAATGTTTGGTTCTAGAAGTTTGACCTGTTTGCAAAAGTATTGGGAAAGTGTATTTAACGCTCAAGCGGGGCTTTCCACGCTCGAGCGGACTATGTTATATTAGTCCGTAAGAGGAGATTTTAGATCACTTTTTCAGTTTTGTCTCTCTCTAAAACTCTCCAAAATTTTCGGATCTAGAGCTTCTCTCTCTAAAAGTCATATTCTCTCTTTGATTTCTCCAAATCCATTGTGAGTTAGACCGAAGTTCTTCATCAAAGGTGTGTAACTTCTCGAGGGCTTCGTTGTGTGCGGTGGAGATTGAGTTTCGACACCGTAAATTTTGGGATTTCATCTCTATTCTTCTGCAATACTTGAGGTAGGAATTTTCTTAGAGTTATATATATATTTTTGCAAGTTCTAGATGATTTTCGAAGTCATCCTTCGATAGTTTTGAAAATTGATTGTTGATTCAAGAAGTTGAGCGATTTTGAAAGTGAGTTTGTCTCTTGTTCTTTTAAAATGATCTTATGGGTTTTGACCATCGTTGATTGAAAAAAATATGATTTTAGAAAGTTTTCTTTCAAAAAATTTGAGTTGTACAGTTTTGGTGAGAAAACCTAGAAATTGAGGATTTTTAAAAGAGATTGGAAATCCATGAATGATATTGTTATATTTATTTTGTATGTCAAAATAAATTGATGTTTGGAAAATTTCTTATTTATATTTATATGAATGATGAATTTCATAGAATATGAGAATTGTTATTCATTTTGAAAATTATTATTCAAAACGTTGAAATAGTCTTGAAATGACTAATTGTTGAGGATACTTGAGAAGAGAGAATTGTGTTATTCCTTGGATGATGAATTGAAATAAAAGTATTTATATTTATCTTGTGAAATTGCATTGAAATGAGAAATGAGAATTTTGATCACAATGGTAATATTATGTGGAAGAATTGTTACATTGTATTGATTGTTGTTGCATTGACATATCAATTCATTTGATTACATTAAAATTTGAAAGTCGATTTGAAAACTTGCATTGAGAAAGGAATGTTGAAAAAACAAGTTTTCATAGAATGGTTTTGGGGTAAATACGTTGGTAAGTCTTGATATGTGGTGTAGATGAAATTGAATAAATTGGCCTGAGGGTCCGGAGTGAAAGACCGAAAACCCGCGCGGATAGGTGTCGAGCCTTCTGGTTAATACTGGTAAAAATGACAATTTGGTAGTACTTGTATAATCTACTTGCAGACACCGACCTAGGGATTACCAAAGTTGTATTTACCGCCCCTTGAATTAAATTGTTAAGTTTTGAATAATGGACATTTCATGGCATCATTGAGCATGATGGTTTTCAAAAGATAAAGATATGATTTATTTGCAAAAAGACATAGCATGGCATGTGTATTCATCTCTTGAGACTTGTATAAAATGTATATACTTTGTTAAGGATTTCTTACTGGGCTTTATGCTCACCCTACGGGATCTTTGTGCAGGAAAAGATGTAGTGATTCCGCCTAACTAAAGGCGAGGAAATATGTGTTGAGAGTACAAGGCTCTCATTTTGCTTTTGCTGTAACTCTGTTTGTAAGCCAAGGGCTGTATTTGTGTGGGTTTGAATAACCATTTTGTGTAACCAGGCCTAAGCCTTAGAAACTTGTAAGCCCTTGTAACGCCCCAAATTTCTAGCTCAAATGATAATACAACAATCATGGCTCTTTCAAGGAAAACAGAATATAAATCTCCAAACTTACATTACATGATACAATAGTTCTTCATGCAACAATACATTAATCCAACAACAAGTAAATAAACAAATAAATACCCCCAAGGGTTTACAAGTTTCCAAGGCTAGAGCCTAGTTATACAAAACGGTTATTCAAACCCACACAAACACAACCATTGGCTTACACACAAAGTCACAACAAAATAAGAGCACTGTACTCCCAATACACATACTTCCACGCCCCTAGTTGGGTGGGATCACCACATCTTTTCCTGTATAAAAATCTCATAGGGTGAGCATAAAGCCCAGTAGGAAATTCTTAACAAAATATATACATTTTATACAAGTCTCAAGAGATGAAATGCACATGCCATGCTATGCCCTTTTGAAAGAAAATCACATCTTCATCTTTGAAAACCATCATGCTCAATGATGTCATGCAATTTCAATTCTTCAAAACTTAACAATTCATTTCAAGAGCGGTAAATACGACTCTGGTAATCCCTAGGTCGATGTCTGCAAGTAGACTATACAAGTACTACCAAATTGTCATTTTTACCGGTATTAACCGGAAGGCTTGACACCTATCCGCGCGGGTTTTCGGTCTTTCACCCTGGACTCTCAGGCCAACTTATTCAATATCATCTACACCACCTATCAAGGCTTACCAACATATTTAACCCAAAACCATTTTATGAAAACTTGTTTCTCAACATTCTTTTCTCAATGCAAGTTTTCAATCAACTTTCAAAGTTTAATGTAATCAAATGAATTGATATGCCAATTTTACAAGATGAATATAAATACTTTTATTCCAATTCATCATCCAAGGAATAACACAATTCTCTCTTCTCAAGTATCCTCAACAATTAGTTATTTCAAGACTATTTCAACGTTTTGAACAATAATTTCCAAAATGAACAACAATTCTCATATTCCTTGAAATTCATCATTTATATAAATATAAATAAGAAATTTTTCAACATCCATTTATTTTGACAAACAAAATAAATATAATAATATCATTCATGAATTTTCAGTCTCTTTAAAAAAAATTCCCAAATTCTAGATTTTCTCACCAAAACTATATAACTCAAATCTTTTGAAAGAAAACTTTTCAAAATCATATTTTCTTCATTCAACGAAGATCAAAACCCATAAAATCATTTTAAAAGAACAAGAGACAAACCCACTTTCAAAATCGCTCAATTTCTTGAATCAACAATCAATTTTCAAAGCTATCGAAAGATGATTTCGAAAATTATATAGATCTTGCAAAAACATATATATAACTCTAAGAAAATCCCTGACTCAAGTTTTGAAGAAAAAATAAGATGAAACCCCCAAAATCAACGATGTCGAAACTCGATCTTCACCACACACAACGAAGCCCTCAAGAAGTTAACCAACTTTGATGAAGAACCTATGGCAGAACTCTAATGGATATTGAGAAATCAAGGTTTTGATCTAATTTGGCGTAGGAAAAAGTAGAGAGAAGGGAAAGGAAATGTTTTTAGAGAGAGAGATATACAAAAGTGATCTGAAATATTAGATTCACGAACTGATATAACACAGCCTTGCTCGAGCGTCGAATACACATTTCCAGTACTTTTGCAGACAGGTTAAATTTCTGGAACCAAACATTCTCCGCTCGAGCGGACAAGCAACTTTGAATGCATTTTGTATTTTTGCTTCGGGGGCGCTGCCCCTCGACCCCGCCAGGGTGCTGCCCTCGGACCCGCCAAGGGGCGCTACCCCCTCAACCCCCGCGAGCTGACCGGGCAGCTCGATCCCTGACCTGCCCAGTCGAAGTGGCAAAACATGAAAGAAGGATCAAAACCGGGATCGCTACAACCTTCCCCCTTAAAGAATTTCGTCCCCGAAATTTCAAATCAACCTACCCAAACAAAGGGGTTTCTAGTGATCAAAGCCACGCTATTTCATTTTCAAATCACAATATTAACTCTCAACCAAATTCCACAATTTCCACCATAGTTATCTCATTAACAACAACGTCCCAAATACGCATAAACATGAAATTTTCTAAAAAGTAATGGCAACTCTCAACAACCTTATGCTTAAAATAACAACGCACATATCTACATGTGGTTAACAATTTTAAATATGTTTCCCTTAACACTAGGGAATATTACAAAGAAAAGTAACTAAGCATTTTTAAACAAATCAAATATTTGGAGCGGACTTCCGCCACCCGTTCTCACGTCACTTCTTCAACCCCATGGTGTCTCCACAACACCTTTACCAACGGTATAGTTTTGCCCTGTAACACTTGCTCCCGGGTATCTAATATTTGAACCGGTCGTTTTTCGTAAGAGGCATCCTCATCTACTTTCAAGTCAACCCAATCAAGAACATGAGAATGGTCGGGTTCATACTTCCTAAGCATAGATACATGAAATACGTTGTGAACTCTCGAAAGTTGTGGCGGTAAAGCTAATAGGTATGCCACTTCCCCAATTCGCTCTAAGATCTCAAAAGGCCCAATGAACCTTGGAGATAATTTTCCACTCTTACCAAATCTCATCAAACCTCGCCTTGGTGAGATTTTTAGAAACACATGGTCACCATCTTCAAAAGATAAAGGTCGTCTCTTCTTATCGGCATAACTTTTTTGTCGACTTTGGGCCATAGCTAACCTCTTTCGAATGAGAACAACTTTCTCAGTTGTCTGTCTAACAATTTCCGGACCCAGTTGTAGCACGTCCGCGGGGGACCTCGGCTACAGTTCGGACTCTTGTTTTTGTGTGTTGCGGTTCTAAATCTGAACCAAAGAGTCCAACTCTGGCAAATCGTTTTGAGAAAAACAGATTTTGTAAAGAAGCCGCCAAACATGGACTGCTTTGCCAGATTACAGAGTCGCCACCTAAATATTTTTAAATGGGAAATTTAGGAAACCCTGACTCGGTGCCGAAGGCCACGTGTCCGTCATCACCAAAGTGTCTTGCTCGGGAGCTTGGGTACGATCGGGGAAGGTCAGCTATGAGCACCCCCTTTCGCCCGGTCCGAAAGACCGGCCTCTACTAACCGTGATATCCGTTTTTGAAAACTTTATGCGTTCTTATTCCGGTTATTAGCCTAGAATTACCATATTATGCGCACAGCAAACAAGTATAGACCAAATCGCCTAAGTTGGAACAAAACACCACATGTTTGTTTTGAAAATGCTTTGGAATTTGCTACTCGCAAGTAGGCTAAAACACGGATTTCAATGAGTTATTCCAACTCAAGCAATCCAACCTCCACCCACAGGCGTTCAAACAGTTTATCTCACATAAGCACTTAGCCGCATGGTAAGCATACTGTCATGGCAACATTCACACGCATGCGATATGCTAAAGCGTAAATACTTACATCGTACTCCGTGCCAAAACAAGAAACTAGTTAGCAAATATGCGTGTCCTAGTTCATGTTAGAGTGACTAATGCAACATAGGCAAGGATGCAATTTAGAGTAGGCTCGGCTAACCCTAAAATGGCATGTGGAATGCTACAACTATCACGTATTCAATTTGGAATTGAAAGTACGATGCAGTTTGTATGATGTACCGAGCCCGGTGCATGTAAACAAATGCATGAATGCACACATGCATTGCATAAGGTATGCTAACTGAACATGCCCTAATCTACCATTGTAAGCAGGTAAATAAAAGGGATAGAAAGAAGTGGAGGTTGGAAGACATACACACACTCACCCACACTTATTACATTTTTGCCCTCACTCGGAGAGACCAAAATAATAATACAGATTAATTAACTACGCGAGCTAATTAATTATTACAAATTCACTAAATTAATTAGACAAATAATTAATTAATTAAACAGTAAATGCCTCGGGAGGAGGGCCAAATGCAGCGCGCGCTCGGAATTGGCTCGGAATCGCACTGTCATGCAAGTGCTTGCCTCTGTTTCCCCTGCTATCCTCCTCAGAAAATTGCCAAAGTCCCAGAAATGCCTCTCAGGGCACTGGGGAGTACCACCGGCTGGGGCAGAGCACCACCGGCTGAAGAAGGAGGCCACCGGCACAGAATTGTTCCATCGGCTGGGAAAACACTGCCGGTCGGCACTAAAAAGTGCCGATCGGCACAAAATGTTCTGCAGATCCTGCAACTCACAGCAGCAGAGGACAAACTATGCATGGCAAGGCAATTCAAAGCATTTATGCACCAAACATACTCCCTATCATGTTTGTGACTCAAGGGGGGGTATGTGCCTCGATTCCCGGACCACCAATCACGCATTTCCATGCATGATGGCCCTAAGAACCAAGAGTGCAAATTTGATTTCAAATGCATGCAAATCACATAGGCACAAAAGGGTGCCAAACCTCTATCAAACTCACTTCAAGAGACTTGGCATGCATGTCAATGTGATGAAGCCCTAAGCATGTTATCTAGGCATGCAACATGGACAATGCAAGGTGCTCATGCAAGCATGCAAACAAGCATATAAGGCAAGTATGAAAACCAATGAAATGATAGACTTAGACATGAATTAGGCGACTCAAAAAGGCCTCAAATTAGTAGCCAAATGCTAAGTCATGAGGGCCAAATACACATGCACATATACGCATGTTAAGGCACCAACACTTAAGCATAACAAACAACATTCAAGCACACTTGAAATGAGTTAAACATGGATTACTAGCATGCACATAAAACTTTGAAAATCATGCAAAACTTGATGCCAAATCATGCTACCAAGCAAGCTAAACATGCAACAAAAGGTCCAAGTACTTAAAACAAGCCATGAAGGCTTAAACCAAGGCCGAGTCTACCAAACCTCACAAGGCTAAAGGGGCTCAAAATAGGTCACAAGCAGACCTAAACAAAGCCTAAGGAGCACCTAGATGGCATCTAAGAGGCTCAAGCACAAAGGCGTGCAACATGACCAAAATATGGAGCATTCAACACATGCTTTTAAAGCATTAAAGAAGCAACTAAAGCATGCATACAAGTACACCAAAAGGTCTGAAATACCATGTTAAATGGTTCCAAACCATTAGAAAGGAGGCAAGCAAGGCACGCTACATACTCATACTCTTATGGCCAACGAGCCAAATACAAAGAGGCTACAAAATACATGCTGAGATTGACCAAAACAACTATGGACAGAGCTAAAGCATGGTAAAATAAGCTTACAAGCTTCATGGATTTAAGCCTAAAACATGCTAGAAACGAAGGCACACTACCTAGACATGTTAAGGCATCAAAAGGCATTACAAGGCAACCATGCTAAGCATGCATGAGGGACCTAAACCAACTTGAAATCATGTTATAACATGGCAATATAAGCATGGGAAATAAGTCAAACATGCTCAACACACACTCAAGCATGAAGCTCCATAAGGAAGCAAAGTTTGCCCTTTTCAAGGACACCAAGGAGAGGGGGTGGCCCTCTCCTTCTTGAGACTTCAAGGCATGCTCTTCACCACTGAAATCCCTCAAGATTTCAGTGGTGAAGAGATCCTATCACCAAAATCTCGGATCTCTCACAAAATAGCACAAAAAGTGCCTTTTTCAAGGCCTAAGGGTGGTTAAACCTACCCAAACCACTAAACACTCTTAATATACAACAAAGAGGGTTAAAAAAAGGAACTTTTTTGTGCCAAACACTAAGCTCAAAAACTATGTTAAACTAGGCAAAAATGGAGTGCAAAAATGGGGTAAATAAAGTAAGTTTCTTACCCTTGAAGCTTTTCTTCACAAAGGTTGGAGTTGTTGGTTCCTTGAGCTCCAAACCAGTCAAGAACACTAAAAACCAGCCTTAGAACCTCAGTTGCAAGGAGAAGGTGAGACACTAGGTGTTTGTGTGCAATAGTAAGGCACAAAACACCTAGACACACAAGAGAAGGATAGAGATAGAAGGTGTATGCAACTCAAACCCTAGAAAAACCAGAGCTTCTCTCTCTTTTCCCCTCTAACTCTCTAAATTTTGCTAACCCTTGAGCCAAGAGAAGAGCCTTCTCTTGTATAGGCATGAAAACTTACAAGTTAAGCAAGCCTAAAGGCTCATCCGTCCATACACGTGTATGGAGGGGAGCAAAAAGTGATACAGCTGTCTAAAATATCTGATAAAGCAGCTGCACAACAGTCGGCAGGGCAAAATGGTCATTTTGCCAAAAGAGTGCCGACCGGCACAAAATAGTGCCGACCGGCACAATATAGTGCCGGTGTCCACACCAGCCAGCCGGTGGCCTCTAGCCTCAGCCGGTGGTATGTGGGGATGCCTCACAAAGCATTCCCTGCCCTCCCAAGGCAAAACACAAGTGTTTGGTGCAAAACCAAACACCAAACGGTGGAGTTCGGAGGTCCTGAGGCAAGGCGCGCGTAGCCGAGAACTCCGAGAACTCCAAACGAACACAAACATGGATAATCACCGAGTGTTCCAACGGTGACGTCCAAGTCTTGAGGACGGTCAAAAATGGGGTGTCTACACCAGTAAAGGTGCATCACCCACTTCCGCCCAACAAACCAGTAATCTACAAGGTTGGCCATACAAGGCCTCAAATGGTGTCATCTCAATACTAGCTTGGTAACTATTGTTGTAAGCAAACTCAATCAATGGCAAGTGTCTTTCCCAAGGCCCCTTAAAATCAAGGACACAAGCTCTAAGCATGTCCTCAAAAATCTGAATGGTACGTTCTGACTGTCCATCGATTTGAGGATGATAGTGGTGCTAAGAGTCAACCTAGTTCCCAATGCCTCTTGAAGGCTTTGCATAACTGGGCAGTAAAACGAGGATCCTTATCCGACACAATAGTCACAGGGACTCCATGAAGTCGAACTATCTCTCTAATGTACAACTCTGCCAAGCGTTCAACTGAGTCGCTGGTGCACATCGGAATGAAATGTATAGACTTAGTCAACCTATCAACAATCACCCAAACAGCATCATTTCCTTGTTGTGTTCTAGGAAGCCCAACTACAAATCCATGGTAACACGGTCCCATTTCTACTCGGCTATCGTTAAGGGTTGTAACAAACCCGCTGGTCTTTGGTGTTCGGTCTTCACTTGTTGACAAGTAAGGCACTTCGATACAAATAAAGCAACATCCCGTTTCATACCTCTCCACCAAAACTGACGACTAAGATCATGATACATTTTAGTGCCTCCCAGGTGTACCGCAAGGCGTGAGTGATGGAATTCCCGAAGTACTTCCTCTCTAGAAGATTCTAGTATAAACAAATGGTCTAGGTAACGTACACTCAGATCCGAGTGAACGTTCAAACCTTTCTCTTCCTTTCCATTGGAAATCTTAACACGGATTGATTCCACATCACGGTCTCCTCGTTGTGCCTCTATGACCTTACTAACCAAGGTAGGTTGAGCGTTCAAAGTAAACAAGGTAGCACTCTCTCCGGACTCACCTAAGTGCAAATCAAACTTGCCAATAACATCTAACATATCACATTCCTGAATGGCCACACTTGCCAAACTACTCATAGATTTTCGACTCAAAGCATCGGCCACCACATTGGCCTTTCCTGGATGATAGTGTAACTCAAAGTCATAATCCTTCATAAATTCCATCCACTTCCGTTGTCGTAAATTCAAGTCTTTTTGAAAAAACAAATACTTTAGACTCTTATGATCGGAGAAAACCTCAAACTTCTCACCATACAAGTAATGCCTCCAAATTTTCAAAGCAAAAATCGCCACTGCTAATTCTAGATCATGGGTGGGGTAATTTTTCTCATGAGTTTTCAATTGTCGTGAACCGTAGGCCACAACTTTTCCCTCTTACATCAAGACACAACCAAGTCCATCCCCAGACGCATCACAATAGACAGTGTAATTTAAACCCCTTTCCGGAGTTATCAAAATCGGTGCGGTAGTCAATCTAGTCTTAAGCTCTTAGAATGACTTTTCACAAGCCTCACTCCACACAAATTTGATACCCTTTCTAGTCAACCTAGTCAAAGGTGCAGCTAGTCTAGAGAAGTCCCTTACAAAAAGTCGATAATACCCCACTAATCCCAAGAAACTCCGGATTTCAAAAACATTCTTGGATTGTTCCCAATCCTGTATGGTATCTATCTTTGAGGAGTTCACAGTTACTCCTTTTCTGGACACTACATGCCCCAAAAACTTCACCTTTGTTAACCAAAACTCGCATTTCTCAAATTTGGCATACAATTGGTGCTCACTAAGTAAACCCAGTACTACCCGCAAGTGAGTCTCGTGTTCCTCTTCAGAGGTTGAATAAATCAAGATGTCGTCCACAAAGACAACCACAAAACGGTCCAAGTATTCCTGAAAAATTATGTTCATCAAATCCATAAAGGAAGCCGGTGCATTGGTCAACTCAAAAAGGCATTACAAGGAATTCATAGTGGCCATAACGAGTACGAAAGGCCGTCTTCTGAATGTCCTCCTCTCGGACTCTCAACTAATGGTACCCCGACCTCAAATATATTTTTTAGAAGCAATGAGACCCTCTAAGTTGGTCAAACAAATCATCTATTCTGGGTAGAGGACACTTGTTCTTAACCGTAACTTTATTCAACTTGCGGTAATCAATACACAACCGCAATGATCCATCCTTCTTCTTCGCAAAGAGAGCCGGTGCTCCCCAAGGCGATGTACTAGGGCGAATGAAGCCCTTTTCTAAAAGTTCTTGGAGTTGAATCTTCAACTCATGCAATTTGGCGGGTGCAAATCTATACGGTGACATGGAAATCGGTGTCGTGCCAGGTACTAATTCAATGGAGAACTCGATCTCCTGATGAGGTGGTAAACTAGTGAGATCTTCTAGAAAGACATCAGGGTATTTACAAACTACTCTTGGTAACTCAACATGAGCCCCGTCACTCTCACTATCCAAGAGAGTTGCAAGAAGGCCACTAAGCTTGCTCCTACTACGAGGGTCAACAACTGGCGACAAGGCTCTATCAACTCGGTTCCCTAGAAAATAGAAATGATCACCACCCGAAGTGCACACCGTAACTCTCTGACGGTAACAATCAATCACAGCTTGATAAGAACACAACCAATCCATGCCTAAAATGACATCAAAACTCGACATATCTAGCAACACAAAAGTAAACGGAAGTCGATACTCGGCAACTTCTATTTCACAATTACGACAACCCTGGTCTAAATCAACTGTACCCCCAACAGGTGACTCTACTCTGAGTGAAGGCACTAACCGTGCTACCTCTAACCCCAATGCAGAAGCAAATGCATTAGATATAAATGAATGAGACGCACCCGTGTCAATCAATACATTAGCCAAAGAATTACACACAACAAAAATACCTCTCACAACTGAGGATTCTGGCAACTGCTCTGGCACAGTAACAACATACACATGCCCCTGTGGCCCCTGATTAACTTACTTCCCTCTTGGAGCATAGGCCTGTTGTACTGACTGAGCCGAAGTGGCTCCCTGATTAACTCGCGAAGCTTGGACTGATTGAGCCTGCTGGTGGCTCTGAGTCTGCCTCGACCCTGATGCGCCAGATGCGCCTCCTAACTGTGGGCAAGTTCTCTTCATATGCCCCGGTTAACTACACTGATAACAATTAAACCCTTGACCTTTATTCTGAGACTAAGACTGACTTTGAGATCGGTTAGGTGGTGGTAACATTAACTGCCCTCCTCCCTTCTGTGGACATGAGAAGGATTTGTGACCCAATTGGCCACACTTGAAACACGAGAAGCTACTCGATGCGCTTTTTCTCGGACCCGCATTAGGCAAAGGAAAAGTGGATCTAGACTGCTGTGGTTGGGACTGGGATGGATAGGTGTTCCTGCTCTTCTTGTTCTGCCTATAGTCTCCTTGAGACTCTTGGCCCCTAGACCTTGAACTCCAAAGCCTCTCTTTCTCGGCTTGTATGGAAATTTCTACGTATGTCGCCGTCTCCACAAGACGGTCATATTCCCGAATCATATTTCCGACAAGCTTGAACATAATTTTTGTTTTCAATTTCTTATCAAATTCAATGCAACGGCACTCTTCCGTTGCCACCAACTCTGGTGCAAATCTGGACAACTAGAGAAGACCGCCTCAAACTCGGCCACGGGCATGTCGAGTTGTTTGAAGTCTTTAAACTCTTGCCTCAATCTCTCCCTAGTAGTGGGAGGTATGTACTTATCTTGGAAAGCAACCGCAAAGGCTTCCCATGTCGGTTTCACTCTACCTTTGGCATATTTCCACCATTGACCCGTGTCTCCCTTAAGGTAGTAACTCGCTAGAGTCACTCTTAGTTCACTATCTTCGATATGAAGCATCTCAAATGTCTTCACATTTTGTTCAAGCCACTCATCCGCTTTCTTGGGATCGGGACCACCATGGAACTCATCCGGTTTGGCCCGCAAGAACTCTCTAGTAAGAAAACTCGCCCTTGACTCCGCGGTGTTCTCTTGGGCTTAATTCTCCACCCTCAACAAGTTCATAAACTCTCTTAAAGCCCCTGCCATTTCTCGAGTTAGGGCCCCCATTGCGGTTTGACCCGCTTGTCCCACATGCTCGGCCACATTAGCTTGGCCTGCTTGCTCGGCCATATTAGCTTGGCTGAACCCTTCTTCTTGCACCGGAACCCTATGGACCAGTACCTCATGCATACCTCGGCGAGCCCTACCACGCCTCCCGCCTCTACCACCACGGACTTGACCCCTTCCTGACATCCTAATAAAGGACATAAGAGAAATAATTTAGCACACTAACTCATATGTGCTCGTAACTTCACTCACACGTTGGACTACAACAATTCTATATATTTCTCTATCATATACACAATTCAATTTCACTCCACATAAGCACTTAGTCATGTAAACACATACGGATTATACTCTTATGATGAGATTCCTCCCACAAAAAATCAAGAATTCTTAGTAGAATGAGTATTGATCAAGTACTCTTCTAATAAGGTCTCAAGGAATTTAACAGGCGCAAACAACATCCCAAAAGTCCAATTCCATACCCATTTAGTCACATAAACATGTTATCACATAGTCACAAAATGCATAACACTTCCTAAGCATGCTAAATGAACCCATTGTGGTTAAACAACCACTTCACACGAGCTCCAAGTATTCAAACCCCGTAGCTCTGATACCAAGTTCTAACGGCCTAAATTTCTAACCCAAATGATAATACAATAATCATGGCTCTTTCAAGGAAAACCGAATATAAATATCCAAACTTACATTACATGATACAATAGTTCTTCATGCAACAATACATTAATCCAACAACAAGTAAATAAACAAATAAATACACCCAAGGGTTTACAAGTTTCCAAGGCTAGAGCCTGGTTACACAAAACGGTTATGCAAACCCACATAAACACAGCCCTTTGGCTTACACACAAAGTCATAGCAAAACGAGAGCACTGTACTCCTAATACACATACTTCCACGCCCCTAGTTGGGTGGGATCACCACATCTTTTCCTACACAAAAATCCCGTAGGGTGAGCATGAAGCCCAGTAGGAAATTCTTAACAAAGTATATACATTTTATACAAGTCTCAAGAGATGAAATGCACATGCCATGCTATGCCCTTTTGAAAGAAAATCACATCTTCATCTTTGAAAACCATCATGCTCAATGATGTCATGCAATTTCAATTCTTCAAAACTTAACAATTCATTTCAAGAGCGGTAAATACGACTCTGGTAATCCCTAAGTCGGTGTCTGCAAGTAGACTGTACAAGTACTACCAAATTGTCATTTTTACCGGTATTAACCAGAATGCTCGACACCTATCCGCGCGGGTTTTTGGTCTTTCACCCCGGACTCTCAGACCAATTTATTTAATATCATCTACACCACCTATCAAGACTTACCAACATATTTACCCCAAAATCATTTTATGAAAACTTGTTTCTCAACATTCTTTTCTCAATGCAAGTTTTCAAATCAACTTTCAAAGTTTAATGTAATCAAATGAATTGATATGTCAATTTCACAAGATGAATATAAATACTTTTATTCCAATTCATCATCCAAGGAATAACACAATTCCCTCTTCTCAAGTATCCTCAACAATTAGTCATTTTAAAACTATTTCAACGTTTTGAATAATAATTTCCAAAATAAATAACAATTCTCATATTCCCTAAAATTCATCATTTATATAAATATAAATAACAAAATTTTCAAACATCCATTTCTTTTGACACACAAAATAAATATAACAATATCATTCATGGATTTTCAATCTTTTTAAAAAAAATCCCCAAATTTTAGGTTTTCTTACCAAAACTATACAACTCAAATCTTTTGAAAGAAAACTTTTCAAAATCATATTTTCTTCAATCAACGAACATTAAAACCCATAAAATCATTTTAAAAGAATAAGAGACAAACCCACTTTCAAAATCGCTCAACTTCTTGAATCAACAATTAATTTTCAAAACTATTGAAAGATGATTTCGAAAATCATATACATCTTGCAAAAACATATATATAACTCTAAGAAAATCCCTACCTCAAGTTTTGAAGAAGAAATGAGATGAAACCCCCAAAATCAACGGTGTCGAAACTCAATCTTCACCGCACACAACAAAACCCTCGAGAAGTTAACCAACTTTGATGAAGAACCTATGTCAAAACTCTAATGGATCTTGAGAAATCAAGGTTTTGATCCAATTTGGCGTAGGGAAAAGTAGAGAGAAGGGAGAGGAAATGTTTTTAGAGAGAGAGATATACAAAAGTGATCTGAAATATCAGATTCACGAACTGATATAACATAGCCTCGCTCAAGCGTCAAATGCACATTTCCAGTACTTTTGCAGACAAGTCAAATTTCTGGAACCAAACATTCTCCGCTTGAGCGCATAAACGGCCGCTCGAGCGAACAGGCAATTTCAAATGCATTTTGTATTTTTGCTTCAGGGGTGATGCCCCTCAACCCCGCCAGGGCGCTGCCCTTGGACCCGCCAAGGAGCGTTGCCCCCTCAACCCCCGCGAGTTGACCAGGCAGCTCGATCCCTAACCTGCCCAGTCGAAATGGCAAAACATGAAAGAAGGATCGAAACTGGGATCGCTACAACCCTTGGGGGTATCTATTTGTTTATGTTATTTTGATTTGAAGTGAATGTTTTATCGCCTGAAGACTATTTGTATCATCTAATGCAAGTGTAGGGATTTATTTTCAGTTTTACTTTAAAGAACCATGATTAGCGTATTATCATTTGGGTATAAAAAATTGGGGCGTTACAACTCCGCACCTGTTTCCGCACCTACACTATAACAAGAGTAAATCCGATCATAACTCAAAGGGAACAAGACGAAAAGTATACCCGGTCATCACACTTAACCCCTTAGTTTAAAAGTTTCATGTTAAGATACAATATAGGCAACATACAATTGTTGGGGATTAGTTGATGTTAGTAGTAACATACCATTTTCACTGTATTAAGCAAACAAATTTTAACAAACAAAATTATGTTTTAGTAGTAAACATCGAACCAAAATTAAATGTACAAAAAATATAAAATGACAAATTCTATTTTGTTAAAAAAAAACAGAATCTGAAAAACAAAAAAATACTTACAAAATTATTTTTTTTCTGAAAAAATGATAAAGTCCAACGTTTAACACTATTTTCTTAAGACATATTCGTCCTCTCCACGGTACTTTCAGAACATAGGTATCTATCTCCCAGGAAAAAACAATCGACGACAATTAGTAGTAGCACTACAAACTAATTGCCCAACGAACACACTTTGTATATATACTCTTTCTCAAAAAAAATGAATGCAAAAATATGCAAGAAGAAGAAGTACGAAAATTGAATGAATCTGAACAAATGGAGGACTGCCTATTTATAAAAGAGATGGTGACTATTTGGGACAAAAACAAATAGACATGGAACCTATTCGAGTTGGAGGAAAACTAAGACCAAACTGCCAATGTTGGGTTCAATTAGGAAATAATTTTGAATTTCAAATAGAAATTTAAATTCCAAATGGTAGGAATTTAATTTTAAAAAATTAATTTTGAATTTCAAACAAAAATTTAAATTCCAATTGATAGGAATTTAATTTTAAAAAAATTAAAACTCAAAAGTTTTTGATCCAAAAAGATAAGTATTAGGTTGGAAAACACTAAGCCCAACCCAACCTTGCACTTGTGCCCAAGCTCGGTTTGGGTGATTGTGGTGTGCGTGCGTGGTTGTTTTTTAGTCCAATTGGTCAAAGCCCACTTTATCCATAACCGGCCCTTTCACAAAACATGGTTTTGAGCAACTAAATACCCCTCCCCCCCAGCTCGGTTTGGGTGATTGTGGTGGGCGTGCATGATTGTTTTTTAGTCCAATGCGTCAAACCCACTTTATCCATAACCGGACCTTCCACACAACATGATTTTGAGCAACTAAATATCCCCCCCCCCCCCCCCCAAAAAAAAAAAAAAAACCATTTCTAACAGTCCAGTGGGTAGAGCCAAACTGCGAACCTTAGTAGAGGGTCAATACTTTTTAATCTTAGGGTTGTTTTGTGTTGGTGATAATTACAAATAAAACACCAGAAAATACATATAATAAAAATTACAATAACTATTGTAAAGGCTGAGGCGCGAGAAATAAGCTCTCTTTAAGGAGATTCAAGCCCTCTGCGGTTAGGCAAAGCCTCACACCGGTGCAGCAGAAAAAACCTTGACTTGTCCCCCCCAAGATACAACAGCCCGACTAAGTCGTATGGTTCACCAATACTGTACAATTGGTTGAACCCAAAGCTTTATCACATACACCCTTTTTTATTTGCCTGATAATCTCACACAAGACATAATAAAGCAACCAAAACTTCTTCACGTATGTCTCAAGATAGGACATAGCTCAATATATATAGGAGAAAAAGCTCGGATGGTCTTCCTTGGTGGATAAGAAAAGGAAGACTTGGAAGACTTGAAAGGATAAGACTTGGCGAAGACTTATCTTGGAAGACTAGGAAGACTTGATGCTGATAAGAATGGGGAGACTTGACCAAGACTTGGCAAAGACTTGAATGGTAAGTAAACTTGGTAGAAAAGAAAAGAAAACCAACCTATGACACATTATAATATTAAAATACCTGTTAACATTCCCCCACCTGTTTTAATATTATAGGTAACAAAATTGAGATTATTAGGCAAATAAGGATATTATGCATCATGGTAGGTGTGCTCTGCATTGAACCTCCATTAGTGAAACAATAATATCTACTCCAGAGCCAATAGTATGCTCAGCATTGAAATATGACTGCTTAAGGGAAATAAATAATTATTGCACACACATAATATTCCAGGTGTTCACATAAGCTTTAAAAGCTAGCACATTACGGCCTTGTGCGATCCCAAGATTCACGAGTGTGTTTGAGAATTAGCCCAAATCTCATAGGTAGCGGCCCCACTACCACACTCACATAGGTGAATTCTGTCAAGGGTGCTCCTGTAACTATGACACCTCACTCAATAAGAGCTATAGAAATTCATTAAGAGTTTTTTAATAACTCAACCTCTATAACGTTACAGGATAAATGCACTTACATCATAGAGATGGGTAAAAAGTGATTTAGTGCATTTGTCACGGCCATCATATGATCGTTTTTCTCATTGAACCTAGTTACAGGATCTCTGGTCCCTGGGTTGAGTATCCTCATACATGGCTCCTGCTATATTCAATGGGCTTCAACCCCATCCCCCTCGATGTATTCCAGACTCTATCTCTTGCTAAGGCCTTAGTTAATGGATCTGCAAGATTATCACCAGATTTAATATAATTCACATTTATGATGCCATTATTCATATAAGATCTCACAGTACTGTGTCTTCTTTTGATAGGTCTGGATTTACCGTTATAATAACGATTATTAACTCGACCAATTGCTGCGGTGCTATCACAATGAATCAATATAGGTGGAATCGGTTTTTCCCAACAAGAGATTTCATTTAACAAATCTCTTAACCAATTTGCTTCTTCACTAGCTGTAGCTAAAGCAATAAGCTCAGCCTCCATTGTTGAATTAGCAATAATGGTTTGTTTTTTGATTTCCAACTTATAGCACCACCTCCCAATGTAAATAAGTAACCAGTGGTTGATAATGAATCATCTGACAAGGTATTCCAATCGGTATCACTGTAACCTTCAAGTACTGCAGGATACTTATTATAAAACAAGCCATATTTTATGATATCAGATAAATATTTCATAATACGCTCAATGGCTAGCCAGTGATCACTACCAGGCTTGCTAGTAAACCTGCTAAGTACTCCAACTGCATAGGCAATGTCAGGTCTAATACAGTCAGTCGCATAACGCAAGCTACCAATCATACTAGCATATTCCTTTTGATTAATTACATCCTCATCATTTTCAATAGGAAATAAACGCACATGAGGATCAAAAGGAGTAAGAACATGCTTGCAGTTATAAAAATTATATTTTCTCAAAATTTTCCCAACATAATGCGACTAATCAAGAAATATACCATCACAGGTTTTAGTAATTTTCATTCCCAAAATATAATTAACCTCACCAAGATCTTTCATATCAAAATGGCTACTAAGCATATTTTTAGTTTCCACGATGATATGCAAATTAGAGCCAAATATAAGTAAATCATCCACACAGAGGCTAATAATGACATGTGAATTTTCTTCAGATTTATAGTAGATACATTTATCACATTCATTCGTTTATAGCCATTTTCAATCATGCAGGAATCAAATTTCTCATGCCTGTAGACATCCCATTTTTGACCGTCCTTAAGACTTGGACGTCACCGTTTGAACACTCGGTGATCATCCATGTTTGTGTTTGTTTGGAGTTCCCAGGTCTCGGCTACGCGCCTTGCCTCAGGATCTCCGAAACCGACTGTTTAGTGTCTGGTTTTGCACCAAACACTTGTTTGTTGCCTTGGAGGGGCAGGGAATGCCTTCTGAGGCATCCCCACACATCACCGGCCGTGGCTAGAGGCCACCGGCCGGTGTTTTGTTTCCGTCGGCAATGTATATTGCCGGTCGGCATTATTTGTTGCCATCGCAGTTGTTTTTGTCAAAATGGCAATTTTGGCTAGCCGACTACTGTTCATCTGCTTTTGCAGATATTTTAAAATAGATGTCTTGCATTTTGTTCCCCTCCATACACGTGTATGGAGGGATGGCCTTCTTGTTAGCTTCCTTGGTAAGCTTTACAAGATTGGTTGCCTATAAGAAGAGGGCTCCTCTCTTGGCTTTAGGGTTAGAGATTTTAGGTGAGAATATTGTGAGAGAAGCTCTGGATTAGGGTTAGGGTTTTACATATTTCCTATCTCTATATCTACCTCTTGTGTGTTCTTGTGTGTTTTTAAGCTTACTATTGCACACAAACACATAGTGTTACACCTTCTTGGCTATTGAGGTTCTAAGAGGCTGTTCTTGAGGTTCTTGGGTGGTTTTGAGCTTGGAGGAAACAGCTGGTCCACCATTGTGAGAGAGGTTTCAAGGGTAACAATCTTACCCCTTTTTCCCCATTCTTGCATTCTATTTTTACCTATCTTAGAACTATTTTTTGTGCTTAGTGTATAACATAAAAAAGTTCTATTTTTGGGCCCTCTAAATAGTTTGTTTAGAGTGTTTTGTGGTTTGGAGGTGTTTGACCCCTCTTAAGCCTTGAGAACCCCTTTTTGTGCTATTTTGAGTGAACTTCGGGATTTTGGTGTTTGGGCCTCCTTACCACTGAAATCTTGAGGGATTTCAGTGGTAAGGATGGTGCCTTGAAGTCCCAAGAAGGAGAGGGCCACCCCCTCTCCTTATTGTCCTTGAAAAGGACCATTTTTGGCCTCTTGAGGGAGCACCATGTTTGAGGGTTTGTTGATCATGCCTTGGCTGTTTTTCATGATTATATTGTCATAATATAACATGGCTTTAAGTTGGTTTTGGTACATCATGCATGCTTAGCATACCTACCATGTAATGCCTTGTTGTTGCCTTAACATGCCTTAGGTCGTAAGCCCTTGTTTTAGCATGTTTTAGGCTTAGCTTTGTGAAGCTTTAATGCATGTTTTTGTGTGCTTTAGCTCTGTTTTAAGTTTCTTTAGTCATACTTTCCATGTATTGCATAGCCTCTTTGCATTGTTAGCTTGTAGGCTTCGAAAATGAGAAGTGTTGAGCATGCGTTGCTAGAGTTATCTTAGTAACTTGGCATTATTTATAGCATAATCTCAGTCCCTAAGACATGCTTGTATGCTTGACTTGGATGTCTCTTGGTTGCTTTGAAAGGTTGTGCCTTGTGCTCCATGTTTGGTCATTGTGCATGCTTTTGAATTCAAGTCATTTAGATGCCATCCAAGTGGTCTTTTGGGCTTCGTTTTATGTGCTAAAACTTTGTCTTGGTCATTAAATTAATGCCATGTTTCGTCTTGATAGGTGTAGTCCAATGCCTCTTTGGTGAGCCTTAGGTTTCGGACCTTAATCGCGTGTTATGCTCGCTTTGTTTAATTGGTTTGGCACCACTTTAGCATGGTTTTCAGAGCCTAGTATGCATGCCATAGGTCCATGTTTCCCCCTTTTGAGTATGCTTGAAAGTTGCTTCATTATGCTTAAGTCTTGAACCATGTATCTATGCATGCTCGTATGTACATTTGCCTTCATGAACTTAGCGTTATGGCCACTGTTTTGGACCTAATATAGGGCTGCCCAAATTAGTGTAAGACCATCCTCTCATGTTATTGCACATATGCCTTGCATATCATCACATGTTTGCTTCATTTCACCTTGTGTTGCATACCATGTGTAATTGCATTTTGTTGCATTGCTTGAGTTGCACGATATGTTGTTGCATGTTTAGATTGTAATACATTTGGCATGTACTCTCTTCTTTAGCCATTTAACATGTTGTTGCATGTTTGTGCATTGTCCATGTTCATGCTTGCATGCTTGCTCTCATGATCATATTGCATGTTAGTTTGCATGCCTAGGTCGCATTCCATCTAGCATACATGCCTTGTCCCTTGATCAAGTGATAGGGAGTGGGCCTTTGCTTGTTTGTTTGCATTTCATTTGACATGAAAATGCACAACTTGGCTTCTTGGGCCATCATGCATGGAAATGCACGTTCGGTGGTCTGAGAACCAAGAACTATGTCCCTTTAAGTCATACACATGATAAGGGGCTTGGTTGGTGCATACATGGCTTGAATCGCATTGCCATGCAAGGCTCTGTCCTCTGCTGCTATCAGACAAGTTCTGCAGGAACTTTTTGCCGATCGACTGCACAGAGTGCCGACCGGCAATCAATTGGTGGCCGATGGATCATCAACAGCCGATGACCACATCCCACTGCCGGTGGCAATTCTACTCAGCCGGTGGTGTCTCCCAATGTCCAGGGAAGCAATTCAGAGACTTTGGCAGTCTTCAGAGGGGCAGAGCAGGGAAAATAGAGGCAGTCTATGCATGGCAGTGCACTTCCGAGCAAGACCGAGCATGCATTGCATCAGGCTTTCCTCCCGAGGCGGTTTACTGTTTTCCTTAGATTAGTTAATTTGCTTAGCTAATTAGGTGATTTGTAATATTTAATTAGCTTGTAGGTTAGTTAATCTGTATTATTCTTTTGGTCCCTCCGGGCGAGGGCGAATCTGTAATAAGTGTGGGTGCGTGTGTGTGCATGCCTTCCAATCCCCGCTTCTTTCTTCCCTTTTATTTACCCGCTTATGATGGTAGATTAGTGCATGTTTAAATTAGCATACCCTATGCTATGCATGCATGCATCCATACATTTGTCTTGCATGCACCGAGCTCGGCGCATCATGCTAACTGCATTTGTACTTCGATTCCAAATTGAATACGTGCATCAATTGATTGCATTTCACATGTCATGTTTAGGTTAGCCGAGCCTACCCTAATTGCATCCTGTATGTGTTGCATTAGTCAATTTGACATGAACTAGGACCATGCATATTTGCTAACCAGTTTATTGATTTGGCACGGAGTACGATGTAAGTATTTTCATGCTTTAGCATATCGCATGTGTGTGAATGCTATCATGACAGCATGTTTACCATGTGGCCAGATGCTTATGTGATAAACTGTTTGAATGCCTGTGGGTGAAGGTTGGGTTGTTTGAGTTGGAAAAACTCGTTGAAATCCGTGTTTTAGCCTACTTGCGAGTAGCAAATTCCAAAGTGTTTTTCAAGACAAACGGATATGCAATGCTTATTTCCGAATTAGGCAATCTAGTCTATACGTGTTTGCCGTGCGCATAACATAGTAAATCTAGGCTAATAACCGGAATAAGAACACATAACGTTTTCAAAATTGGATATCACGATTAGTAGAGGCCGATCTTCGGATCGGGCGAGAGGGGGTGCTCATAGCTGACCTTCCCCGATCGTACCCAAGTTCCCGAGCCGAGGCAACTTTGGTGATGACGGACACGTGGCCTTTGGCACCGAGTCAGGGTTTCCTAAATTCCCCCATAAAAAATATTTAGGTGGCGACTCTATATCTGGTAAAGCAGTCCATGTTTGGCACTTCTTTCAAAAATCTGTTTTCTCAAAACGATTTGCCGGATTTGGACTCTTTGGTTCAGATTTAGAACCGCAAACAAAATCGAGTCCGAGCTGTAGCGCGTAGCGCGGGGTCCCCCGCGGGCGTTGTTACAGTTTCTGGCGACTCTGTTGGGGATTTTAGAGAGCTTGACTCAAACTCGTGATATCCTGTTTTGACTTCATTTATGTGTCTCTTTGCATTGCATGTGCATTGGTGCGCCTAGGACACCGTGTTGGCCATCTGCTATTCCTGAGCGGTCTGCCGGAGGCTTGACTTTGTCAAAGCATGCCATAAGGCTGACCGGTTGCGGGCTCTGCCAGTATGGGAACACAAACCCCAGTTTTACCGGGGAACCCTTTCCGACCATTCGACCTAGTGCATATTCGGAATCCATAGTGACCATTCCAAACTAGGACAGGTTGCTTACCCGATGTTAGGTTGTCTGAAACCGCTGCGTGCATAGTGAAACTCTAGCTCCTGACAAAATAGGACAGGGAAACCCTACCCCAACATGGGGGTGTATTGGCTCTCATTTACTTGATTTATGCTTTTAGAGTGTATCTCTACAGGGAACGCACATATCAGTTTCTAAGTTTGAGCATCAGGCCTGAGGGCACCAGTATCAGTATTTGTGAGAATCAGTTATGTCTGTGGATATCCGATTCAGTGTTTTGTGAGACAGCGATTTCTGGGAGACAGTGATCAGTAGTAGAGTACAGTTGTTCGGCTGCACCTGTGTTTGATCCGTTTGGGCTGAAATGCTGCTTGTTTTTCCTTTCAATTCAGAGAGTTCCAGAATAGTCAGTGTTCCCCCTTTGTTGAGGCAAGACTTATGATGACACAGAACTCGGAAGAGATTGTAGTAATGACAGCCGCATTAGATCAAGGAATCACTTTGCAAAGTGAGACCAATGTTGATATGCCGCATCCGCCCAGATCGCCGGTTGCGCACCCAGTCTGGACCCCCCAGCTATATTAGGCTCGCGAGCCCACCACATTTGAACTGATGGGGATGATAGGTGATCTCCAGAGGTCTGTGGCGGATCTCGCCTACGGAATGTCCGTTTCGTCACCAGCCGCACCATATGCCGGAGGTTTTGTACCCCAGGAGCCCCGCTATTGGACGGATTGTGATTGAACTCAGCCAACCGGAGATGGCCTCCAACTATAACAATGACATGTCAACGTCAACCCAACCTTGATGAGGCCGAGGCTAGAGGTAAAGACAAAATGAAGGCAGATGCCGATCCTATCGAACAACTGCTGTGGGCAGTCGAGGCTTTGAAAGCCGGGGGGATGAACAAGCAACAAATATCTGCAGTTGCGACAAAAGCTGTGGATGATGCTTTCCCCACCCCACCTGAGGGTAGTTCAAGTCAGTCAGATAACCGGGACAGGCCCCGTCATGCTAGAACAGTTCCTTCTGCTCCAACCCTGCACCCGGGAAGGACCAGAAAAAGTAAGCAGTGCCTGCCGACCGTTCGCTAGTGCGTCTAGCCAAAAATACTCAGACTTCAAAGTACCTGCCCCGAGGGCGCAGGTCTTCCATGCTCTCTACATGCCATTGTCCAAGGCACTTCAAATTCCTTGCCGAGAGAGGGCATCTTAAGCCCCTGGAGCCTCGACCCCTCCTGAAGAATCTCCCCGCTACACATGATGCTGCTTTGTACTGTGCATACCACCAGCAAACTGGTCATGCTACCGATAATTGCTTCCGCCTCCGTCATGAGGTACAGGACCTGATTGACAACGAGGTTATCCTCCCACCCACCTCCGCCAAGTCCTTACTACCCAGTTATTGGATTTTGAGGACACAGATACTGCGAGTATGTAATTGGAGAGTGAACCGCCTACGGGCAGTGCCTGGTGCATTATAGATGTGGCGTCTGGCACGCATTTTTGAGCATCTGCGAACACCAGTTTTGTAAATTCCGGCTTGGGTATCGAGTCGGTCTTTTGTTTTGAGTCTGTCTCTTTGTCTTGAGTCAGTCTTTTTGCTTAAGGGTCTGTCTTGATGTAGCGAGTCAGTCCCCTTTGTATAGAATACCAGGTGATTCCGGGGTTGTTCCCTCGAACACCGTTTTGTTTTGTAATTACCCGTTTTCATTTTCGAGTCTATTTCTGCCAAGGAGTCGGTTATACCAACAAATCTAAATGAAACCGCTGTGGCTATCTTGCTTTCGTGCTTGCTTTCAGTATGAGTTAGTTGTGCCAGAGGAGGCGAATGGAACGACAGTACATTCTACCTACTCTCTTGTGCCTTGAACATCATTACAATGACCTAAGTTTTTT
>JAPPVO010000013.1:47053229-47141241 GCA_030407325.1 Camellia japonica | reverse complement strand
TTTACATGATCACAATACAAATAACACTTGGCACATATTGAACATATAAACCATAATCAAGGAAAATCACAGAATTAGCAATTAATTAAGGAGGTGATTGTTACATCCTCTCCCCCTTAGGATGTTTGGTCCTCCAAACTTAGTTACCTTCTCCCGAGAAGAATGTAGGGTCTAAAGAAAAAAGCTCGGGATATCTTTTCTTCATATTGTCTTCCCTTTCCCAAGTTGCATAAATGCTACCATGACTTTGCTAATCCACTTTTACTAACAGGATATCCTTGTTTCTCAACTTCTTGATATGGCGGTTAACAATCTAAATAGGCCGTTCTTCATATGTATAATCATCACTCAAAAGCACGTGGGTAGGCTCAATGACATGGAAAGGATCCCGAAGATATTCCCGTAACATTGAAATATGAAATACACTATGCATGTATTCTATATCAGGAGGAAAAGCTACCAAATACACCACTGGGTTAATTTTCTCAATGATCTCATACTGTCCAATGTACTGAGGTGCTAACTTGCCTTTCGTTCCAAAATGAGTTTGCCTTTTCATTGGTGTTACTTTAATAACAACATGATCGCCTACTTCATATTCTCTATCCTGTCTACGAACATCCGCGTAGCTTTTTTTTTGGCTTTGTGCTGTTTTCAATCGTTGATGAATTGATTTTACTTTTTCCGTTGTTTCTTGCACAATTTTGGGCCCCAACAAAGGTTTATCTCCAACCTTAGCCTAACAAATCGGTGACTGACATTTTTTTCCATATAAAGCCTTATATGGTGGCATGCCAATGCTTGAATGGAAGCTATTGTTGTATGCAAATTCGGCTAAATGCAAATAGGTTTCCTAATTTCTTTGAAAGTCTAGTACACACATACGCAACATATCCTCCAGAGTCGGTGTTGTCTTTTCTGATTGGCCATCCGTTTGTGGATGATAGACACTGCTCAATCTCAGTTCTGTTCCCAACGCCTTTTGCAAACTTTTCCAGAACCTCGAAGTGAACTTTGGATCCATATCAAAAACAATTGATACAGGCACTCCATGCAATCTTACAATCTCATTAATATAAAGTGTAGCCAACTTATCCGCATTATGAAATGTTTTGACAGATAAGAAATGAGCAGACTTAGTCAATCGGTCAACAATAAGCCAAATCAAATCCATACCTCTATTGGAGCGAGGTAGTCCAATAATGAAATCCATTGTGATATACTCTCATTTCCACTCCTGTATTGGCAGTGGCTGAAGCAATCCCGTAGGTCATTGATGCTCAGCTTTGACTTGTTGGCGTTGTAAACACTTAGACACAAATTTGGCAATTTCTTTCTTTATTCCTGGCCACCATAAATTTTGCTTCAAGTCTTGATAGATTTTTGTATTTCCCGGATGGATAGCAAACTTTGAACTATGTGCTTCTTGCATAAATCACTTCTTCAATTCAATATCATTTGGTACACAAAACCTTCCTTGAGATTTCAATACATCATTCTCAAAAATGAAACCCAGTCTCGGCTTAGAGTCTCTTTCATCCACAACTTTATTTAGAAATTGATCTTGTACCTGTTTTTCTTTGATCTCTTCAAGTATTGCCGGCTATGCAGATATTGCGGCTAAAATCCCGCCTTGTTCTCGCAAAACAACTTCCATTTCAAATCTTTCCAGATCATGTAGCGATGCCCTTTGTCTAGTAAGTAAACAAGCCAAGTTCCCAATTGATTTTCGGCTAAGTGCATCAGAAACAGTATTAGCTTTCTCTAGATGATACAATATTTGCAAATCATAATATTTTATCAGTTTCATCCATCTTCGTTGTCTCATATTTAGCTCTTTCTGAGTAAAGAAATATTTTAAACTTTTGTGATCAGTATATACTTTGCACGTTACCCCATATAGGTAGTGGCACCAAATCTTCAATGCAAATACCACGCAAGCTCCAAATCGTGAGTTGGATAATTCTTTTCGTGTGGTCTCAGTTGTCGAGAAGCATATGCTATTACTTTGCCATTCTACATCAATACACACCCCAAACCTTTATAAAATGCATCACTGAAAATAGTAAAACCATCCGCACCTGAGGGTAAGGTGAGAATTTGTGAAGTCACAATTTGAGTCTTCAATTCTTGAAAAGCTGACTTTCATTGATCAGTCCATTCAAACGGTGCCCTTTTCTGTGGCAAAGCAATCTTCGAGAAGTCTTTCACAAATTTACAGTAGTAACCAGCCAAACCTAAGAAACTTCGAACTTCGGTAACACTAGTCGGTCTAGGCCAATTTACAACTGCCTCTATCTTCTGCGGATCAACTGAAATGCCATCCTTACTTATCACATGCCCCAAAAACATAACATGATCAAGCCAAAACTCACACTTTGTTAGTTTAGCATATAATTTCTTCTCTCTCAAGGTTTGCAAAACAACTCTCAAGTGATGTTCATGCTCCTCTTTACTTTTGGAATAGATCAAAATATCATGGATAAAAACAACAACAAACTCATCGAGGAACGGTTTGAAAATTCATAAGATCCATAAAAGCAGCTAGCGCATTAGTTACTCCGAAGGGCATGACAAGAAATTCATAATGCTCGTACCTTGCAGAAAGCAATCTTTTCTACGTCTTTAGCTTTAACTTTCAATTGGTGGTATCCGAATCTCAGATCAATTTTGGAAAATACTTGGGCACTGTAGCTTGACTTTTTCGCACCCCCTTTTCGGAAGCTCGGAATAAGCCCTACAGTTCGGACTTCCACGGTTCTGAATCTAATATCACAAGTGAAACGTGAAATTGATAAACACGAAAGAGTTCTAATCCGGCAAACCTTTTGGAAAATCGATTTTGAATTGAATTGCCAAAAATGGACTGTTTTTCCAGATACAGAGTCGCCACCTAAATATTTTATTGTGGGGAAATTTAGGAAACCCATGACTCGTGCCAAAGGCCACGTGTCCGTCATCACCAAGATTGTCTTGGCTCGAGAACTTAGGTATGAGAGGGGAAGGTCATGAATTAAGCACCCCCGCTCGCCCGATCAAAGATCGACCTTTACTAATCATGATATGAATCTTATGTGCATTATATGCTCTTGTTCCGATTTATTTAGGCTAGTATTTACTATGTGATGCGCACACACACAAGTATAGACCAAAATTACAATAATTAGAACATCTCGAGTCATGTTTGTTTTGCAAAATTGTTTCGAAATATATATCACCTGAAAAAGTGATATCATATGAACATTACTCAAATTATTCCAATTCAAGCAACAAGCTTTCATCCATAGGCATTCAAGCAGTTTATCAATTAAGCATTTAGCCTCATGGCAAGCATGCGATTACGCTAAAGCAAATAAAAGCTTACCTAGTACTCTAAGCCAAAAAAGAAACAAAGTTAGAAAAATGAATGATCTAAACTATGCAATATGACTAATGCAACACATGCAATATGCAATTACTAGGCTCGACCACTTAACATGGCATATGAATTAATCTGATAGCATGTGGTCTAAGCACGTATTCAAAGAAATATTTAAACAACAATGCAGTTAGAATGATGAACCGAGCCTTAGTGCATGCAATACAGATGGGTACAAACATGAAGAATGCTAAATAAAACATGATGTCCCTAAACTAACCATCTTAAGCAGTTAAATAAAAGGGAGAAAGATGTGGGGTTGGAAGACATACACATTATTACATTGCGCTCTCACGAAGGAGAGTTCGAATAGATTAACTAATTAACTAACTAATTAAAGCTAAGCTAATTAAGCTAATTATTACAAAAAAAAAATGAAATTAGCTAAATTACTTAACTAATTATTACAAATGAATATGAATTAATAATTAACTAACTAATTAATTACAACACTTTACAAAATTAACTAGCTACAACTAATTAATTACAACAAGATTAATTTACAATATGATAATTATAACACTAACGAAATGATTAATTACATTCGACAAAATGCGTAAGTGAAGGTGGATGAAGGTTGCATGCATAGCGCCTGAGAGTTACTCTGTATGCCCAAGCCGACTCTATTTCACCTTCAGCCACTGCCTCTGTTTTCTACAAAACTGCACTATTGGCCACAAACTGAGGATTGGTCGTGCATCACTGATGGCCGATCGTGCATCAATTTACTGCAAAGCTCTGTTTTTGTGTTATGAGGTGAACTAGTACAGACAGAGTGTCCTCAAGCTCTGTTTGTCCCTTTCTTCCTTCTCTGTCAGGGAAAGCCTTGACAGAAGGTTGAAATTGATTCCAAAGCCATCAATGAGCAAAATGATTGCTTGATGGTCTCGGATGCAATTTTGGACAAAAGTCAATAAAATGCAAAGAATAAGACCACCCCTCCCTCTTGTCATAGTATGAACTCAAAGAGGGAGGTTGCAATGCTTTAAGAAACATCAAAATGACATAGATTAGCATGTGACGACTCTTGACACAAGGAACTTGGCATAACGTCCGGCCAAGTTGAAGCAATTTAAGCCACTTTCTTTATGTGTGTTGATCCAAGTTTTAAGCCAATTTTATTAAGCCTTGCCATTCTTTAATCCGTTTTTCCATGGTGATGTTAAAGTCCTCTAAATAGGAAGTAATGTCAAATGAGAGGCTCTTCTAAAGCATGAGAGAAAGACTATACCATTGGCAATGAATCTTCGAAAAGATTAAGCCATTAAGTAAGAGTCTTTCTTACATGTCTTGAACAACCTCAATCGGTTGAAATCATTCTCAAGAATGAAAGAGAGAGGGATGGTGCATTGATTGTTAAAATTAGACTCTTAAACATGGAAACGAGAAAGGAAAGCTTGGAACAACATACAACAAGTTATATATGCCAACTTATGAGACAACAAATGAACTAATCAAAGCTTGAAGCAATTAAATAAATTAGGATAGCCCTAAAATAGCCCCTAAAGTATAAAAAATAGTAGCTAAAACCAAGAGAAGATAAGTAAAAAAAGTAGAGAAAAGCTATGGAACAAAGCCTAAGGAGGGGTAGCTAACCCCTCCACTTTTTACAATTTTAAATCACATATTTTTAGCCTCAAAACAGTCCAAGAGCAGTCCCAAAACAGCCCAAAAATAGTGGCTAAAAGTGCGTTTAAAGAGCACAAAAGATAAATAAAAGCAAGGGATATAAAGCTAGTACGTAAAATCAAAGAGAGGTGGCTAACCCCTCAACTTTTGAGACTTTTAAATCATGTTTTTCAACCTTTACAAATTCTAAAAATTAGTATATAAAGACAAGAAAAATAGAAGAAAAGAGTAGAAGAAAATGAAAGAAGAAAGTGCAAAATTATACCTTTGAAAGAGAGGTAAGCTCTTAGTTAACAAACTTGATTCCAACACCCTCAAGTTTATGAAACTTAGTTTGAAATCTCAACAAAGCTTCAAGAACAAGCTCCAATGGTGTATGTATGGTGTACGTATAGCTAAAAGGTGATATGAAGTTTGGAAGGGAGATGGATGTTCTTAGCTCTCAAAAACCTTCAAAGCTTTTGGAAATATTTCCTAACCCTATAGGTTATGAAAATATGTTGTAAATTCTCTACAAGAAAGCTTCAAATCCAAGCTTTAATGGTGTATGGAGGGTGAAAGTTGATTTGGAGAAGAAAAGAGGCTTGAAGGTTCAAGAAGGTTCAAGGATAGCTCATCACTGTCTAAGCCTCTTGGAAGGTTTTTCCAACCTTAAAATATGAAGAAAGAGGTTCTATTTATAGAATTTGAGCCAAAAAGATCATAAATATCTTCAAACAAAGATATTTGTTCAATTCTTGCCAGCTGTCCATCTGACGCCATCGAGGCCCGGCCGGCCCTCAAAACCCATGGCCAGGCCTCAATAATGCACGGCCGACCCAAAATGGAGCTCTGAAAAAATTTTCACTGAAGCTCGGCCGGGCCTCGATGAGGCACGGCCAGTTTTACCTAGACCTGGCCGGATGACTACACTTCAGGCCCGATTTCAAATGGGCATATCTCCCTTATCCATACTCGGTTTTAGGTGATTCTTGAGTCTAAATTGAAGCCCAGAAGTCTACCTTCCAATGGTGGCAGCCTCACATCTAAATTATAAGTGTAAAAAGAGATATTCCTAATTTATTAAAGGTTTCTCATTTCTATCTTAACCGGATTGATGCCCAACTTCCAATAGCCACATCCCCGCCATCCAAATTGGTTTTAGATGATTCTTGAGTCCAAAGTGAAGCCCCAGAAGTCTACTTTCCAATGGTGGTGACCTCACAACTAAAGTCTAAGTGTGCAAAGAGATAGGCCTAGTTTGTGAAGGCTGCTTAGTTCTTTCTCAACGGTTTGATTCTTACCTTTCCTGAACTGGTTTTCATCCAAACCCTCCTATTTTGTTCAACTCCAAACCTATAAATAAGAAGTTTTAAAAGATTTTTTAAAGAGTTCACATCTCTTCCATTCATTTTCACTTTGTTCCTACTCAGTTTACCTAAAAGTGTAATGTTTTAAACGAAATGCGAGCCTCGGACATTGTAGAAGCATTTGGAAAAATATTTTGAAAAGAGGGTTTTAAGGTCTAAAATAGTTTGGCCAAATGGGGTGCAAGGTTTAGGATTAGAGCTTGAATCCAAATTTCTTCGCCAAAAATTCAAAAGATTGCACAATATAACTTTCATCATCAGGTGTTCGAAATCAAGCGCCCAAGTCTTAAGGGCGGTCAAAAATGGGGTGTCTACAGGCACCTTGCAATTGATTGAATAAATCATCAATGCGAGGTAATGGATACTTGTTCTTCACGGTTACCTTGTTCAATTCACGGTAATCAATGCAGAGCCGCAATGAACCATCCTTCTTTTTCACAAATAGAACTAGAGCGCCCCACGGTGAAGTACTAGGATGAATAAACTTCTTGTCCAACAACTCTTGTAATTGAATCGTCAACTCTTTCAGTTCAGTAGTTGACATGCGGTATGAAATTTCAAAAATCGGCTGCGTACTCGATATGACCTCAATCAATTTCCCTGTCAATCAAATTCCCTAGCAAATCATCTGGAAAAACATTTGGGAATTCTTTGACTATAGGAATACTGTCCACATTAGCTTTATCAACAATAGGCACAGTCAATGCACAACATAAATATCCCCTATAGCCTTTTCTAATCAACTTGTAAGATTTCATAGATGAGATCAAATACGGGGGAGGTATAACTCCTGTCCCACTAAATGTAAATTTAGGCAAGTCAAGTGGGTGAAAAACAACTTGTTTAGTTACATAGTCAATAATAGCATGGTATTTCGTTAACCAATCCATCCCCAAAATTACGTCAAAATGATTAATGTTCAAAGGCAACAAATCAACATATAAAATCATATCCCCAACAACAAGTTCACATGCAAGATACGTATATGCACAAGTCATGGACCCCCCAGTTGGTGAAGACACAACTAATAAATATTCATCGGTTCCAAGGGTCTAGTTAATTTTAGAAAAAGCATATGACACAAAAGAGTGCGTAGACCCTGAATCAATCAAAACATAAGCATTCTGGGCACAGATAGGGAGTATACTTAACACAACTGCCTCAGTATTCCGCACATCACCCTGTACAAGCGCAAGAACCCGGTCTTGCCTCAAAGTTTCTTTCCTTGTAGTAACTTTCGGATTAGATTTTGATGTTGAGGCTGATGCTGCTGAACTCGCCAAGGGTCTACTAGTGCCTTGGGGTACAAGAGGAAATCTTTAACCATGTGGCCCGTTTTGCCACACCGAAAACATGCTCCGAAAATCTTATAACAAACACCCTTGTGTGGTAAATTCTAACCTTATGATTTACTGATTCAGACAGGTTTAATTCCCATTCTCTATATATCTATTCACATTATCACAATACAAATAATAGTTGGCACATATTGAACATATAAACACATAATCAAGGCAAATCATAGAATTATCAATTAATTAAGGAGGTCGTTGTTACAACTACTAACCTTTTTGGTTGAACAAAAATACCTAAACATGAAGGGGATTTTTTTGACTTTAGAATCCTTGTTTGGATTGGTTTGATCTACCTTTTATTTAAAGTAATTTTATTGCTTGTGTTTTGGTAACAATTTTATTGCTTATATTTTTTTGTTTTTGGTAGCAATTTTTATTTGATTGTAAGTTTTGGAGCATTTGATTGCTAGTAAGTTTTGGTAGCAATTTTTAATTGCTTAGAAGTTTGTTTTTGGGACTTGAGGTTTTTATTAACCTGGTTTATCCCCTAGAAGCTTAATTCTGAATTTGTTTCCTATTGATCATGAGTCAATAAGCTCTTGAAAGTTTTGTCTAAGATTAATTAGGTTTTAAGTAGGACTATTGTGACCCCTCCAATCTTCCTGGAAACCTTCCTGAGCTTGTTAGATTTACGAAGTTAATGGTGAGATTATTTTTGAATTAATTTTCAGTTTTGGAATTTCTTAATGTTAATTTGTTTTCTTGGAAAAATAGAATAGTTAAAATTCTGTTGTACTTTTTAGAAATGACAACTATGACTGATGCTAATACAACTAATATCGAATTAGTGAATGTTGATGGAAATTTGAATCCTGTATCAATTGGATTGTCAACATATGTTTGTTAACTCTGTTGTTAACCCTGTTATGACTCTTGTTTCAGAGGGCCCGCTCAATCATCATGAGCGTTCGGAGAAGTTCACTGGCATGAATTTCAAAAGTTGACAACAGAAGCTGTTGTTTTACTTGACAACTCTTAACCTTGCGAGGTTTTCGAGTGAGGATCCACCAGCCATGGAAGAGAATGAGCAAGATAAACAGAAGCTCATGGCTTTGGATGCTTAGAAGCAATCAGATTTCTTTTGCTAGAATTATGTATTGAACGGCTTAGCAGATACACTTTTCAATATGTTTTATGCTAAGAAGTCGGCAAAGGAGTTGTGGGATTCTTTGGACAAGAAATACAAAACCGAGGATGCCAGGGCGAAGAAATTTATCGTTGAGCAATTTTTGGATTTCAAAATGGTGGACTCTAAAACCGTCATAAGCCAGTTCCAAGATTTCCAAGTAATTTTACATGAAATTCATGTAGAGGGAATGTTGTTGAATGAATCATTCCAGGCAGCTACTTTGATAGAGAAGTTGTCTCACGGTTGGAAAGACTTCAAGAACTACTTGAAGCACAAGCAAAAGGAGATGACAGTCTGTAGACACCCCATTTTTTACCACCCTTAAGACTTGGGCGCTTTATTCCAAACACGCAATGATGAAAGTTGCACTGTGTAATCTTTTGAATTCTTAGCGAAGAAATTTGGATTCAAACTCTAGTCCCAAACCTTACACCCCATTTTGGCCAAACTATTTTAGACCTTAAAACCCTATTTTTCAAAATATTTTTCCAAATGTTTCTACGATGTTCCGAGACTTGCATTTCATTTAAAATATTGCACTTTTTGGTAAATCGAGTAAGGACAAAGTGGAAATAAATGGAAGAGAGGTGAACTCTTTGAAAAAAATCTTTAAAAACATCTTAAATTAGGTTTGGAGTTGAAGGAAATAGAAGGGGATGAAAGAAAACTAGTTGGGGGAAAAGTTGTGCATCAAACTGTTAAGAAAGAAATGAGTAGCCTTCACTAAATTAGGCATATCACTTTGACCACTTAGAATTTAAATGTCAGGCCACAACCATTGAAAATTAGACTTCCGAGGCTTCAATTTAGACTCAAGAATCACCTAAAATCGAGTTCGGATGAGGAAGATATGCCCATTTGAAGTCAGGCCTAAAATACAGATTTTTGGACCCGACCAGGTCCATTTAGATCTGGTCGTGGCCCATTTAGACCTAGCCGGGTGTCAATGAAAAATTCTCCAGAGTCCTTTTTTAGGCCCAGATTTTCATTTTTGGAGCCGACTGTGGCCATTTGGGGCTGGCTGGGTCTCATTAGCGCCAAACAGAACAGCTGGTAGGAATTGGACAACTGGCTTTGTTTGAAAATATTTTCAACCAATTTGGCTCAAACTCTATAAATACGACCTCCCACTTCAGATTTTAAGGTTATAAAAACCTTCCAAGAGGCTTAGACATTGATGAGTTATCCTTGAACCTTCAAGCTTTCTTTGTTCTTCAAATCAACTTTTACCCTTTATACACCATTAAAGCTTGGATTTGAAGCTTTCTTGTAGAGATTTCAAAACATAATTTCAGAACCTAGAGGGTTAGGAAATATTTCCAAAGACTTTGAAGGTTTTTGAGAGTTAAAAACATCCATCTTTCTTCCAAAAGCTTCCTTAACTTCATATCACTTTTTAGCTATACATACACAATACATACACCATTGGAGCTTGTTCTTGAAGCTTTTTGTTGAACTTTCAATGCTAATTTCAGAAACTTGAGGGTGTTGGAATCAAGTTTGTTAACTAAAAGCTTACCTCTCTTTTCAAAAGGTATAATTTTGCACCTTCTTCTTTAATCTTCTTCTCCTCTTTTCCTCTATTTTTCTTGTCTTTATATCCTAAATTTCAGAGTTTTAAAGGGCTGAAAAAAATGGTCTAGAAGTCCAAAAAATGGAGGGGTTAGCCACCCATCCTTAGTCTTGCTTACTAGCTTTGTGCCTCCTTGCTTTTGGCTTTGTTTTGTGCTCTTTTAAAATCATTTTAGCTACTGTTTTTCACATGTTAGGGGCTGTTTAGGGGCTGTTTTAATTTATTTAAATAGATTATGGTTTAAATACTTTGCTTGTTGTGTTGTACATCCTCATGGCTTCGGTTGTTTAGGCCTTAAATACCGAGTCATTCGAGTTGATAGCTTTCTTTACTTAGTTTCTATGTGAAGAGTTCTATTTTGGGTAATAATCAATCTCACATAATCATTTTTGCACTCTCCCTCCTTTCTTGGTTTTTCTTTGTTTGAGAGTTATTTCAAGTGATGAATTGTTATTCAAGGCATGAGAAAGAGACCTATGTTCAATGGCTTAAACTCTACGGAGGTTCATCGTCAAGGCATAGTCTCTCTTTCATGCTATGGATCACTTCTTGTTTGACATTTCTTCTTATTTAATGGACTTAACTATCACTATGGACAAAATAAGTAAGTAATGGAAAGGTAAGTCAAAAAGAACTAGTAAAAATTGGCTTAAAATCAATGAAACCAACATAAAAAATAAAAAAAATAAAAAAAAAAAGATGTTTAGAATTGGTTGGATTTGGCCAGACGCTATGCCAAGTCCATCGCTTCAAGAATTGTCACTTATCGATTCATGATATGTTGATGAGACTTTAGGCGTATTTGCCTTTCTCTTTGAGCTAATTGCATGATAAGAGAGAGGGGCGGTCACCTTTCATTGCATTTATTAAGTTTTTTTTTTCCAATTGTGTTTGAAATCATCAAGCCATCAAACATGTGCTTGTTGATGATTTTGGAACCGAATCCGTTCTTCTCTTGAAGTTCCACATGATAGAGAAGAGCAGAAGAGACAAAACAACCTAGAAAGGCTTTGTCTGCATTGTTCTCACCCTCAGTACACAACTTTTTTTGGCATGGAATTAGGGCACGACGAGCTATTTTTGGACCTAGCCGGGTTTCATTTGGAGCTGGGTTTCATTTGGGGCCGGCCGGCCCCCAATGTTTGGTAAATAGTGAATTTTGGCAGAAATAGAAGGCAGTGGCTGATGGTGAAACAGAGCAAGTCTGGGCAAACAGAGCAATTTCTGGACACTGTGCATACGATCGTTGTGCCTCATTGTTGCTTGTATTAATATTATAATTGTAATTATTATTGTTGTAAATAATTATTGTTGCAATTTCATTGTTGTAATTAGTATTGTTATACTATCCTTGTTGTAATAAATTAGATAACTAGTTTATTTCTTATTTGTTATTATTTTTTAATAAGTATTTAATTCGGATACTTGGACACTCATCAGGGACCCTCCTGTGCAAGGGCAAATATGTAACAATTTGTATATGTCTTCCAACCCCCATTTCTTTGTCCCTTTTATTTATCCGTTTACCGTGGTTGTATAGCATCATATTTTCCTTAGCATTTTTCATGACTTGCATCTATTTGGCTTGCATGCATAAGAGTTCGGTTCATCATTCTAATCAATGTCAATTTCAAATTCGTTATTTGAAAACATGCTTTGTCGCATGCCTTGGATTGACTCATATGCCATGCTAGAAACCGAGCCTAGTAGTTGCACGTCGTATGTGTTGCATTAGTGATGTTGCATTGTTTAGGAGCATGCATTTTTTCGATCCATTTTATTTCTTTTTGGCTTGCCTTGGAGTACTAGGTAAGCGTTTATTGCTTTAGCATATCGCATTGTTGCCATATCAAGCATGCTTCCATGAGGCTAATCGCTTAATTGATATACCTATTTGAATGCTTGTGGATGAAGGCTAATTGCTCAAATTGAGATAGTTTGATTAAATGTGCATATGAGATCACTTTTTCAAGTGGTACATATTCAAAACAATTTTCAAACAAACATAAAATCAAAGTGTTCCAATTTTTACAAATTAGTCTATACTTGTGTGCATCACCTAGTAAATTAGCCTAATAATCGGAACAAGAGCATATAATGTAAACAAAAATCACATCATGATTAGAAGTGGTCGATCTTTGATTGGACGAGTGGGGTGCTCAATTCATGACCTTCCCCTCTTGTACTTAAGTTCCCGAGCCGAGACACTTTGGCGATGACGGATAAGTGGCCTTTGGCACGAGTCTTAGGTTTTCTAAATTTTTCAAAATATTTAGGTGGCGACTCTGTAATTTGGCAAAGCAGTCCATTTTTGGTATTTTGATTCGAAATCTATTTTTTAAAAGATTTGCCAGATTTGGACTCATTTGTGTTTATCTATTTCACATTGCACTTGTGGAATCAAATTTAGGACCACAGGAGTCTGAATTGTAGGGCTAGTCATATCCAAAAGGAGCACGAAAAGCAAGTTATAGTTTCTGGCAACTCTGTTGGGGACTTAGAGAACTTGACTTGAACTTCATGATATGAAATTTTACTTACAGATATATGTTCTTTGCATTGCAATTGCATTTGTTACTTTAAGTTACTGTGTTTTCCATCTGCTATTCCTGGATGGCTTGCTGGAGGCTTGCCTGAAAAGCTTGCCAAAAGGATGATCGGTCATGGGCTCTTCCATGTTAGAAACACAACCCTTGGATCTGGATTATCATCGTACCGCTTGATCCTCCTTTCACTTCTCAGTGTTAGGTATGAGAGGTATATTAGGTAATCTTGTCGAGGTACCCTTTTGGACCAATTGGCCTAGCTACATATAGTAAAACTCTAGTGACTATTCCAAATTAGGATAGGATACTCTCCCATATGCAGGATGATGTGATACCACTTGTTTGAATAGTAAAGTTGTAGATCACTCCAAAGCTAAGATAGGGAAACCCTAACCTCTCATAGGGGTGTTTTGAATGCTTTTGTGCAAAATGTGAGATCTTTGGCAATGTGTGATACAATCCTTGGAGAGTCTTAATCTTGAGGTGATTCCTTTCAAACTTGAGGGTCATATCAGAATCAGATTTTGGCTCGAAATCCAAGGGTTTGTGTTTGATATGGATGAATTTTCAACAAACCAGAACCAGGGCCAAAATTTGTATCTTGCTTTGCTTTGACTGAAATACCCCCGGTATCGCAATCTAATGGGGCATTTGTTTTTAATGCTAGGTTTGTTTGAGCCAAAAAGGAGCCGTACCTAACTCAACAAAAGGCCCAATCCATCTAATCCTAGAAAAAGCCCACTCAGCAAAGGTCCAGTCCATCTGATCCCAAAAAGGCCAACCTAGTAAAGATCCATCCAATGCCAAAAGACTCGTTCTAAAAAAGCCCAATCCAATCAAACCTGTCTCGACTAATTCAGTTCAGATACAACATGTATAAACCGGGTTAAAATCCTTATTAGTCAGCTCTCAGCTTACACCCATCCATTTCTCTAGTTGCTAACTCAACAGACCCGTGATGGCTTAGAGTCCAGAAGAAATTGTGGCCATGATAACGGCCCTAAACCAGGGAATTACCATGCAGGATGAGACCAGTGCTGAAATGGAACGCCCATCTAGGCATCTACCACACATCCAGTCCTAGGCCCCTAGTTGAACTTTGACCCACCTCCGCCACTGCCAGCTGAAGATTTGCAAGGCCTAGATCCTCGAGAAGGGTTAGCTCAAGCTCAAATTTTCAGATCCCTAGTGCAGCCTAATGAGGGGCCTTTTTCCCTTGATATTAATGATCTCGATCCAACCTTGTTAAAAATTGCTAACCTTGAGAAGCAATTCAAAAAGGCACAGGGAATTGACTCCATTCCCGACATTGAGGATGGGTACACCAAGGTTACTGTAAGGCTCCCAGACAGATTCAAAATGCCACCCATTGCCCGTTTCAACGGGTTTGGAGATCCTATGGTACATATCCGGCTTTTCTTGGACGTCCTGAAATCGATAGGTCTGACTAAGCCTCAGAAACTCTCTCTGTATGGAAGAACCTTGTCGAGTATAGTAGCCACTTGATACGCCAAGTTGGAGAATAAAGTGAAGCAAAACTAGGAAGAGTTGGTTGAGGCGTTTCTCAATCAGTATTCTTACAATACCCAAATTGAAATGACCACCCAAGATCTTGAAGCAACCCACCAGAATCCTAAAGAACCCTTTGTAGAATTTGTTGCAAGGTGGAGAGCAAAGGCAGCACAAATGACAAATCGACCTTCTAAGAAGGACCACGGTGTGAATAGTGGTGCAGAACCTTGAGCCTAATATGTTACAAAAGTTAATAGTCACTCCACTATTCACTTTCAAAAATTTGCATGAATTAGGGATTCAAATTGAGAGCGCATTTAACAAAGGGCTTATTTCTAGAACAAGCGAACCAACAAAGAGGGTGTTCCAGGAGTACCAATGTTAACAGTAGCACTATTCCCAAAACCACTGAAATCAATACTGTTGCCACCAATTCCAAGATTGTCAACCCCTTAGCCAATACCAACCCATAAATAGCCAGCCCAACCTGAGCTCAAGACAAAATTTTCATCCCCTCCATATGAGCCTAATTAGCACACTAAAAGTCCTGATGGAAAGAGGGTATCTCAAACCCCTTTATCCCCAACCTTTTCCTGACCCACTCTCTACTAGATATAACCCCACCAAATATTGTGCATATCATCAGCAGCGCAGTCATGGCACCGATCGTTGCTATTACCTCCGTCATGAGGTTCAGAATCTCATCGACAACCAGACAATAGCTCCACCCCAAGAACCCAATGTTACCACCAATCCACTTCCCATCCAACCACAACCAAGTACCTCCTCCTCACCTTAACCTCATCTACCTGCCACTTACTTCAATCCTAGTATACACATCACCCTAGCCCATCAGCCCAAGCCAAAGGTGCTCATGGTTGAAATTACTGATTTGTACATGATGGATGCACCCAATCCAATTTGGGTATGCCAAGAGCGCCAAATGGCCCTACTAAGATGTTGGGAATAATTGAAGACCTTCAAGGAACAGTGGCAGATTTAACATTTGGGGTTTCGATCCCATAAAAAAGCTCTCCAATCTTGGGGCGAGTTGTAATTGGAAAGGGCCAACCCAAAGCTATCTCAAGTCTAGGTGATGACATATCAACAACAAATGGGCCTTGCTTCGATATAGCCACCCAATCCCTTGGCCAAGCAGAAGCAAGTGGTAAGAACAAGGCCGGGACAGATATTGATCCGTATGCACATCTTCGGTGGGCTATTGAGACTTTGAAGGTCAAAAGATTGAACAAGAAGCAATCACAGTTGTTACAAAGACTGTGGATGACACTTTCATCGCTCAGGATAAGAGCATTTTGAATCAGGGGGCAAACAATGAAAAGGGACGCTTTACCAAAAACACCAATCCTGATTCCAGTCCCAAGCCCATGAATACCCAGCCAATACCCGCCAACCCATTTTCCAATATTTCTAAACTTGATGTTTCCTCCTCCCAAAAATGAACCTTTGCCCATCTCCATATGAGCCCAACCCTTGCCTTGAAGGTACTGATGGAGAAAGAGTATCTCAAATCACTCAACCCTTAACCTCTCCCTAATCCTCTCCCACCTAGACATGACCCTACCCAATATTGCACATTCCATCAGTAGTACAGTCACCATACTGACCGTTGCTTTCACCTTCGCCACGAAATTCAAGATTTGATTGACAATAAGGTCATCACCTCACCTGCAAATCCCAAAGTTGTCAATAAACCTCTCCCTGATGGTAGTAGACCATTCCATAGCATAAATCCCATCTATGGCTTGCCAAGAACCAACCTTGACCCTAGCCAGCATGGTCAAAAAGATGTATGGGGATAACCGGGATAATTGTGAGGTTCGATCGGTGAGATTCAGTTTGAAAGTCTGAAATCAATCCTACTGGGTGTGGATGTTAGTATTGCTAATTGAAGACATGTTTGGACCCTCCCATGGGCTACTTGAAGTTGTTTTTGAAATCTGCATATGGACTTGGAGAGTAAAAACCATTTTGTTCAAGGGTACTGATTTTGTTTTGAGTTATTTTCTTATAAATAGTTGAGTTGTGTATCAAGTTGTGAGTTTTATTTTCTTTGTCTTTTCTTACGTTGTTGCATCAGTTAAGTCTTTTCCTTTGAGTCACTCTCGCATACCCTCAAGTCTTCATTGTTTTCAATAAGAAAGCGAGAGTCAAATTTCTGATCATTTTGTTGTGCCTATAGTAATACATTTGTGACCTTTTAAAAAATAGAAAAGCTTTGAATTTGTTTTTTGCATGAGATTCCGTTAATAAGCGCGAGTGTTGAGAAGGATCCCCTAAATGGTTTGAGTGAATTCTAACTTATTGGTGCAAAGTCCTTCATGATCTCAAAAGTTTAAACTGCTTCTCCAGCTGTTTCTTTCACAAAACTTGCGAAGATAGGTTCAGCAGAATTGTGCGTGGTATTCTACATTGTCCTAGGGATTCTCTTCACCGTTAGGCAATCATTTTGGCAAGCACAAGGTGGCTTTTAGACCTGCTAGTACAAAACAGCTTTCAGACCTCACAAATCGTAGAATTTCTTCCCCTGGTGTTTTCATTACTTCAAAAAGAAATGGATAAAAGAAACCCAAAAAAAAAAGTAAGAAAAAAAAAAAAAAGGAAAAACGAAGAAGAAAATAAAAGGGAAACGAAATCAACCATCAAGCCAGGGGTATTCATTGGAATGAAATCCAATCAACCATGAGGAAGGGAACTTTTGTCTAAATTCGGGAAAGCCAATACGAGGAAGTACCATGAAAAGAACCAACTCTGAAAATGATACAAAAGAAAAGGACAAAGACATGTATAAAGAATGGAGAACCAAGCTCAAATGAAGGCGAACCCAGTTCCAGTGTTAGGACAAGGATGATTATTCACCATAAATGTTGTAACGCTATCCTTAAGAGGCTCGCTAGGCTGAAAACCTAAAAGGGCGACCTAGGTAAAAGTTAGAGCATGAAAAATGAGAAATCAAACAAATAGAGCTCGCAAGGTTGAGAACCCGAAGGGGCGACTTTGGCAAAAGTTAGAGCGCAAAATGAGAGTGTCAACACCCGACTGAACCTTAACCATGAACTACGTTGACCTGATTCCCATTCTTGGGATACGTAGGAAACTTCATCCTAAAGTTCGGTCTCAACCATATCCATTTCATCCATTTCAACCAAATCATCTTGCCCAATTCACGTCATCAACTTCACATCAATCCATGAGCTACACCAATTGCTGTGCATATCATATACTTGCGTTGGGTAAGAAAGAACTAGCTTGAATCAATAAGTGAAGAAATTTTCAACACTTGAACTTATCAGTAGAATCTCTATCTTGAGCAAAAAGGAATCGAAACTTGGATTTTGCGAAATTGATTTCTAAAAGGAGCATAGGTAATATAGGGGCACTATGAATGGTCAGTCACCTTGAGTCTTTTTCTACTTTTGAATCAATTGTGAGTCCTATTGTGTCATGCCTGGTGTTTGTCTCAGTCTGCGCTCTTCATCGAGTCACCATAACGCGTCTGACGTTCAAAAGCGCTCTTCATCAAGTCACCATAGCGTGTCTATCGCTTAAAAGCACTCTTCATCGAGTCACCATAGCATGTCTATTACTCAAAGTTCAACGGAGTGGCATGGTCAAAATTCCATACACAAGCGTTCGCTCCAAACTCACTCTAAACTCAAAAACAAGTCCATATGTGGAATTCATAAACAAACTGAGAGTGCCTATACTAGGGGCATCGCATTCATAATCATTGCAAAGTGTATATAAGGAATCCGTCACTGCTTTGGAGAGGACTGGAGTAAGTTCTCAACATGTCGGGACAGAAGAAAAGCATGAGTCTGATTAGTCAGAAACTGTTCCAGGATCTGATGATCCCCATCACATTTGCCTGCATAATGTTGAAAAAGGTGGCCAGTGATTGGACACTAGGGGCAATTTTCAATACATTTGACTAGGCCATCCATCGAACGATGGGCATGAACCCAACCGGTGGCTAATGACTGGACACTAGAGGCAATTTTCAATACATCTGACTGAGCCATCAATTGAACAAGGGGCATGAACCCAACCTTTCCCTCAGTCAGCCAAAGCCATTTGTTGAGCACTGTTCCCTAGATTAGGTTAGTTTAACCCGCATGATGATTTTTATATGATTCAACTTTCAAAAGTTATCTCCAACCTTTTCAAAAATACTCTTGGGATTGCTATCTTCCCTCTTATTAATACATGTGTTTTGTATTATCCCTGAGTGTTCATACACCTTGGTTGATTTGAACTGTGTGATTGGTTGCTCTTGCTCTTGCTCTTGACTTTGTTCTATACTTAACAGAGTTTTGTCGAGTTGCCTCCCTTTGTGTCACATTTCAATAAGTTGTGGTAGGTTGCCCTACACGCATTTCATTAGGTACATGATGCACTACTCTATGTACTGCTCATTTCCCTCTGTATACCATACATCATTCAAATTGTATTGCACTGTTTTGTGCACTTATATCGCACTGTTTTGTGCACCTTGTATCACACTATTTTGTGCACTTTGAGTTCGCACTTTTTGTGCACCTTGAGTTCGTACTTTTTTGTGCACTTTGTATCGCACTGTTTTGTGCACCTTGAGTTCGCACTGTTTTGTGCACTTTCACAGCAATGTTTCATTCACTTTGTATTGCACTGTTTTGTGCACCTTGTATTGCACTGTTTCGTGCACCTTGAGTTGCATTGTTTTGTGCACCTTGTATAGCAATGTTTTATTCACCTTGTATCACACTGTTTTGTGCATCCTGTATCGCACTGTTTTGTGCATCCAACTTGCATAGCACTGTTTTGTGAATTCACTTTTTATCGCACTGTTTTGTGCACTTTGAGTTCTATTTTGTATACTTTGTATCGCACTATTTTATGCATTCTCCTTGTATTGCACTATTTTGTGCACTTTGTATTGCACAATTTTGTGCACCTTGAGTTCGCACTGTTTTGTGCACCTTGCAGAGCACTGTTTTGTGAATTTACCCTGTATCGCACTATTTTGTGCATTCCCCCCATAGCACTGTCTTGTGACTTACATAGCACTGTTTTGTGCATTTACCTCACTCGTAGTGTCTTGTGCACTCACTGGGTCTAGGAGACCTTAAATCCTCTAAAGGTGCAATTCCTTTGGTGTTTGTCGTGCCTAAACGGCTTCAGGCGATCTGGTATAGCCACCTGAATGTGTTTGTAGTAGTTTCTAGGAGATCAACTGAGACGGTAGAAACTAGAGTTTGAATGGCGATGCCTAGAACGCAAAGGTTCAGAATTTCTGATACTAAAGTCTAGTTTGAATACCCAGAGGTGTATCATCAGCTTGAAATCTGTATGGCGGCCCCATAGGTTAAGGTAGCTTGTAAGCTCCTAAATTCTGGATACTGAACCAACCTAGTCTAACACCCTGTTGGAAAATAGGGAAAGTTGTAAACATATCCAGGGAGAAAAGTAGTACCTGTGGTTGGGAAGCACAAGACGAAGGAAGAAGTCTTAAAACCAAGAAGGAGAGGAAGATCCCCAGTAGCATAAGGTGAGACATTGCCAATTGCCCCTGTGAGGTAACTTTCTAAAGCACCGCTTCATAGCTGCTACATCATATTTATTATCTAGTACTTCTATCGCATTGCATATAACATCTATCGCATGCATCTATTGCATTATCCATTACATCATACCATTTTATCGTCTGCATCCTATCCATGTTAAGCTTAGTTTGGCATGTGCTCATACCTTTCCTTCGTTAAAACATGGTTCAATCATGTATAAGTAACCATGCTGCACTGAGGCCAATATTGAGGGTGTCGGCACCTTTTCTATGTTAGACGTGGTTTGTTTGTATTCATGCCTTTTCTAAGTAAGATGTAGTTCGTTCCGCACCCCTTATTCACTTCATCCATTGTATTCATTGCATCGTACTTTGTCTTGCTGCATTCAGCATTTAGGATTATTATCTTTCCCTAGCAGATCATTCCTCACTTATATCATACCACCCAGTTACTTGTACTCTTTCTCTTTCTATGAAAAAAATAGTTTTGCATGTGCTTGCACCCTTTTCACGTTGAAACATGGTTCTGTTATGTGTAAGCATCCATGCTGTGCTGAGGCCAGTATTTAGTATATAAGCACTGTGTTAGGCATTGTTTGGCCGTGTCCACACTTCTTTTCTATATAAAACGTAGTTTGATTTACATCCCCATTCCTTTATGATATTTATGTAGTAAGCACTGCTTATGGCTTAGATTATACACACATTGTACATCATTTGCATTGTTTCGTTACATTGTGTATCATTTTTGCATTCTGTCCTTGAACTACGTTAGTTTGATTCCTTGCAAAGGGATACGTAAGCAACTTTTGAGTTCAACCAACTGCATCTGCATTTTCTTTGTTTGCCTAAGTCTTACGGCCTCATTAAAATGGGTCGTCTTTGGGTTTTGACATTCACTCGCGTCATTTCATGACTATTCAAGCTTTGTCAAAGAGGGGCAACTATAGACACCCCATTTTTGACTGCCCTTAAGACTTGGGCGCTTTATTCCAAACACCTAACGATGAAAGTTACACTGTGCAATCTTTTGAATTCTCAGCGAAGAAATTTGGATTCAAGCTCTAATCCTAAACTTTACACCCCATTTTGGCCAAACTATTTCAGACCTTAAAACCCTCTTTTTCAAAATAGTTGTCCAAATGTTTCAACGATGTTCCGAGGCTCGTATTTCGTTTAAAATATTACACTTTCTGATAAATTGAGTAAGGACAAAGTGGAAATAAATGGAAGACATGTAAACTCTTTGAAAAATCTTTAAAAACATCTTATAAATAGGTTTGGAGTTGAAGGAAATAGGAGGGAATGGAAGAAAACTAGTTGGGGAAAAAGGTTGGGCATCAAACCGTTAAGAAAGAAATGAGCAGCCTTCACTAAATTAGGCATATCTCTCTGGCCACTTAGAATTTAGATGTAAGCCAACTATCATTGGAAAGTATACTTCTGAGGCTTCAATTTAGACTCAAAAATCACCTAAAACCGAGTCCGGAAGAGGGAGATATACCCTTTTGAATTCGGGCCTAAAATGTAGGTTTTGAACTCACCCGGGTCCATTTAGATCCGACCGTGGCCCATTTAAACCTAGCCGGGTCTCGATGAAAAATTCTCTAGAGTCCCTTTTTAGGCTCGACTTTTCATTTTTGGAGCCGGCCATGGCTAGTTGGGGCCTGTCAAGTCTCATTAGCACCAAACAGAACAGCTGGCGAGAATTGGACAGCTGGCTTTGTTTGAAGATATTTTCAACCAGTTTGGCTCAAACTCTATAAATATGACCTCCCACTTCAGATTTTAAGGTTAGAAAAACCTTCCAAGAGGCGTAGACATTGATGAGTTATCCTTGAATCTTCAAGCTTCCTTTGTTCTTCAAATCAACTTTCACCCTCTATACACCATTAAATCTTGGATTTGAAGCTTTCTTGTGGAGATTTCAAAACATATTTTCAGAACCTAGAGGGTGTGATATCCCTGTTTCGTATTATGCTAATTGATCCTTATTATGAATCTGATTATGTGTTTGATATGATTTGTGTGCCATTTATGTGAAAATATGTGGTTTTGAATTTCTATCTGTTCACCGTAGGAATATCTGTTGAATTATTGTAGACGCCCCATTTTTGACCGCCCTTAAGACTTGGGCACTACTGATGGTTTACTTGGTGGAGAAAGTTGAGCAGGGCAAAGGTTCGATTTCTTCGGCAAGAGGAGAGTCGAACCCTAACCTCACACCCCATTTCTTGATCAAATATTTTAGATCTTGAAACCCTCTCTTTCAAAATGTTTTGAAAATAAAGTTCTACGATGTTCCGATGCTCGCATTTTGTTAAATGTCGCGCTTTTCGGTAAACCGAGCAAGGGCAAAGTGGAAATGAACGAAAGAGAGATGAAATCTTTGAAAATCTTTCAAACACCTTGTTTAGGGGTTTGGAGTTGAAGAAAAGAAGAGAAGAGGGAAGAAACCCAGTTGGGGGAGAAATGGACATGAATCACTAAGAGAGGGACGAACAGTCCTCGCTGAATCAGGCCTATTCATTTGCATAATTGGATTTCAGCTATGAGGCCACCACCATTGGAACACTTACTTCCGGGGCTTCATTTTGCACTCAAGAATCTCCTAAAGTCAAGTCCGGACGGGGGAGATATAGTTAGTTGAAGTAGGGCATCAATCCGGTTGGACCGAATCTGCGCGGCTTCACCAAAACAGGCATAACTTTTTACACAGTTGGAATTTGAATGCAAGGCTGGGGCCATTGGAAAGATAACTTCTGGGGCTTCATCATAGGGGATGGCCGACCGCCTTGGACCTTTTGACCTGGTCGGCCGACCAGGTTAAGTGGTCGGCCGACCACTTGAACTGGTCGGCCAGCTCTCTGCAGCTTTGTCTCTGTGAGTTGGTTCCAGCTATGCCAGCTGGAGGGCACAGACTGGATCCTCCATACACGTGTATGGAGGATCTTTGGCGTTGCTTCTTGGCTTCTTAGAGAAGCTTTGGTCTCCTAGGTCTATAAAGGAAGCCCTCCCTCTCCATTGCAATGGTTCAGAATTTTGTGGAAGGCTCCAAGCTTGTATCTCTCTATATCTCCATCTCTACATCCAAGCTCCAAAAGTCCCTTGTTCTTCTTGGCCTATTGCATACCACCTCCTAGCACAACCCCTCCACCATCACTCTAAGCATCTTGGAGGCCATTTTCAGAGGCTAAGGGACTGGTTTTTTGGGTCCAGAGGTTGCTGGTTCTTGCTGTGCCCCAAGGGTAACCATTTTCTACCTTTTTGAGCATCATTTTGATCCTTATTTTAGCCATACTTGAAAGCATATTTGAGCTTTGGTGTAAACTGGAAAAAGTTTTATTTTGAGCTTCTTAACAAGTTTGTTTAAGGTCATTTTTCTGTTAGGCGTCATCTACCCCCTTGCATGCTTGTTTTCACCTTGTTTTGAGCCATGCATTTGGGCCTTTGTGTTGAGCTTTGTTGGCCCTTTTGACCACTAAAATCCAGCGGATTTTCAGTGGTTATTATGTGTTTTTGAGCACCAAAATCAGAGAGGGGTGACCCTCTCACCCCTTGTCTTATTTTCTAGCATATTTGGCCTAACAAGGGAGCCTATGTGTGCATGCTTCCTAGCCTCATTTCAGGCCCTTTTCAGTGAGTTTTAGGGCCTGCATAACCTCTGTCCAGAGGTGGTTTTGTCATATTGGGTGCCCATCTTGCATGTGTAGAACAACCCTCTTCATGGCCTATCAAAGGAGCATCTCATTCTTGCATGCATAGACCATATCTCAGTAGATTTTTGGGGTTTATTTGGCATGTCATACCTTTGAATTTTTCTGGTTTAGTGACCTCTTGAATGCTCCATATACTTGTAGTGTAAACCCTCTTCACTAGCTTGTATTGCATGCTATTTTGTTCTATGAATCTAGCACTTTTTGGCCATGCCTTAAACTGATTTTGTGCATTTTTTGGACTACCTTAGCTCTGTTTTTATGCCTCATGGTCGAATGATGCTTGCTATGCATGGTTGTAGTTCAATACTCTTGCCTAGCTTTGTGTTTTGGGACCTATTGCATGCTTATGTTGAGGTGTTTCCATGTTTTAGGACCATTATGCATCATATTTCAAAGCTTACATGTGTGCCATATTCCCATGTTTTCCACTCTTTAAATGCGTTTGAGAGTCATGCTAGTTTGCCTCGTTTTGGACCATTGCATGAGCTCCATTTCTATGCATGTTGAGCCATCTTTTTAGGCCATTTTCCCACTGTCTTGGACCTGCCTAGGGTCTATTTGGGGCTGGTTTTTCCATTTGTGCATTGCTTTGTATATCTCTAGTGTAACGTACTTCACTAGTTTCGGTATTCGGGCCATCTAACATGCATTGTGTGACATATTTGCATGATTCGGGACCATCTTGCACATCATTTCAGAGCTGGAAAATGTATGATTGAATGCCATGTTTCATCCCTTGCCATGCTTTGGTAGAGTGGCATTTGATGCCTTAGGTTCGGTCCCTTGCATCGGGCATGCATGAGTGTTCCTACCTTTCATCCCATCATGTTTGGCCACTGATTTGGGTGTGGCTGAGGCTCACCCATCTTGGTTTAAGTCCATCTTGCATTGTGTATGTCATTCTAGTCATAGCATTGCGCATGCCATGTAGTTCGTTGCATCGAGTATGCCATTGATATTCGCATTGTGTATGCTAATCATATGTTGTCATATTGTTGCATAAGGTGTCTTACATTTAGTATGCCATGTAGTTCATAGCATTGTGTATGCTAGTAGCACGTTTGCATGTCATTCTCTGCATGTTTGCATCACTTAGTCGCATTGTATTTAGGTTGCATAGTCCGAGTCGCATCGTGCATGCCATTGCATTGTGTTTGGAATAGGGTTTAGTCCAACACGGGAAACGAGGGACGTTTCGTACTCCAAGTGACGAAACGTGTCTCGATTCTCGGTCGCCGATACTCCGAATTAACCATGATGGAGTTTAGGCCTTGTTGTGTTTATGTGTGCATTCATTCCACATTGAGTCATGCAATTTGACTCCTCGGCTATCATGCATCGAGATGCGTGATTGGTGGCACGAGGATCGAGGTCTACACCCCCTAGAGCTTATGCAATGACGGGGAGAGTGGTCGTGCTCACATACGTTGAAAATACTTTACTATGCTCCTTTCTTGCCCTCTGTTGCAGCAAACCGGAAACCAGCAGCCAAAATTGGTCAACAAGCCTTCTGGAGCTTTGTACAGTATTCCGGGATCAGTAGCAAATAGAGGCAAATCGGGGCATCGCGAGGAATTTCCCGACAAGGCGACTCGAGCATGCATGCATCTTTCATCATTCGGAACAGAGCTGAGGCGGTCCATAGATCTGCATACTAGTTTATTTCGTTTCTTAGTTAATTTGTTAATTAATTAGGGTTTTGTAATATTTAATTAGCTAGAGTAGTTAATTATTTATTCGGTCTGTATTATTTATTTGGACCCTCCGAGGAGGGCAATTTTGTAATAAGTGTGCATGTGTGTGATGCATGTCTTCCAATCCCACATCTTTCTCCCTTTTATTTACCAGCTTATGATGGTTAGTTTAGGGCACGTTTCAATTAGCATACTTATGCTCGCATGTTTGCATTCATTCTGTCTTGCATGCATCCGGCTCAGCGCATCATACTAACTGCATTGTATTTCAATTCTGAGTTGAATACATGTTATCTGTTGCATTTCACCTGCCATCTTAGAATAGCCGAGCCTATCTTAGTTGCATTCCTGTATGTGTTGCATTAGGCATTTCAGCATAGTTAGGATCATGCATTTGATTACTAACTAGCTTCTGTTTTTGCTTAGAGTACTCGGTAAGTGTTTATGCTTTAGCATCCTTGCATGTGTGTGAGTGACTGCCATGATAGCATGCTTACCATGAGGCTAAGTGCTTATGTGATATAACTGCCTGAATGCCTGTGGGTGGAGGTTGGATTATCTGAATTGGAACAATTCATTGATTGTGAGTTTTAAGCCCACTAGATAGTGGCAAATCACCATGCTTTCTAAGCCCACTTGAGGGTGGCAAAATCCGCATTTTAGCCTACTTGCGAGTAGCAAACCGCTTTCAAAAACAAACATGAAATGTTTTGTTCCAAATTAGGCGATCCAGTCTATACTTGTATGCTGTGCGCATCACATAGTAATTCTAGGCTAATAACCGGAATAAGAGCACATATGTTTTCAAAACTCGATATCATGGTTAGTAGAGGCCGATCTTTGATCGGGCAAGCGGCGGTGCTCACGAAGTGACCTTCCCCAATCGTACCCAAGTTCCCGAGCCGAGGCAACTTTGGTGATAATGGACACATGGCCTTAGGCAACGAGTCAGGGTTTCCTAAATTCTCCAAAAATAAAATATTTAGGTGGCGACTCTGTATCTGGCAAAGCAGTCCATGTTTGGCACTTCTTTCTAAAAATCAGTTTTTCAAAAACGATTTGCCAGATTTGGACTCTTTGATGATTCATCGGTCTTGCATTGCACTCTGCGAGATTAGATACAGGACCGTGACATTGAGTCCTGAACTGTAGTAAGCCCAGTGAACAAAACGGGATTCCCTCCCAGGACGTTCGGGGACGTCTACAATTATCTGCTTTAGAATTTAAATTGAAGGCCCTATTGGCCACAGAAACCGAAATTGACTGTGCCATTGTAATTGGCCTAATTTTTAGAGCCTACGGTGAAATTTAATTGAAAATTGATTCGGATCAAATTAAATAGATTAAATTAATGAAATGGTGCCCAATTATTTAATATTAAAGAAATGTATTGAGAGGGAGCTTTTAAAGGGCCATTATACACCCTCATTTTTGTTTCTTTTGAACTCAACATCTGAAATTATGCTCTAGAGAGAGAGAAGAGCCGAATTTAGTGAGAGGGGAGGCTCAAGGTAGAGATTTGGCTAGGGAACTTGGTGATCTTGAAGGCACACTCAAGATTTGATCATAAATTGGGAAGATTGAGCTTCTAGGTGAGTAATTGATTAGGAATTCATGAGTTTAATATTGTAATTTTGTGAATTCAAAGTTGATTGGTGATCAAGAACAAGAATTGTGTGGTATTTGATGAGTTTGAAGTCCATGTGTGCATGCATGTAGAGAATTCCTATGAAATTACATAATTTACCATGTAATATGTGAATTATGAAAAGATTGAGAGTTGGATCATACATGCAAGCATGTTTTTATTGAGTTTCATGAGAATGAACACCAATTGCATCATTTGAAATAGAAATGAAGTCAAAATTGACATGCATGTTTGATTATTAAAGATATGGAGCTTATATCAGAGTTGAATGCATGAGCCATGATTAATTTTGAAGAATTGGACCATGATTTTGAATGATTGGCCTCATTTTGTTTACATCCATGTGCTATATATTGTATTTGCATGTTTTGAAACCAGAATTGTGGGTTTTGGACCTTTGAAGGTCAAATTTGAGCTCAAGAACAAGTTCTGGAAAATCCAGAATTCTTGACGTCCGCTCGAGCGGGGGAACCGCCGCTCGAGCGTAAAATATGGGCTCCTAGTATTTTTACAGTCATGGATGTCCGCTCGAGCGGGGGAAGTTCACGCTCGAGCGGGGAGCTATATGGAATGAACTTCAACTCGAGCGCCTGAATTCATGCTCAAGCATAAAAACGGGGTAACCAGAACTTTTGTAGACCTAATGAGTCCGCTCGAGCGGGGACCCTTGTTTCTGAAATTTTGTAAATGCGTTCTATGTTTCGTTTTCCATTCCCTTTCACTTCTAAGTACTCTTAGGCATGCATTAAGCATTGTAAATGAGTTAAAGGGATAAGAATGAAGCCTAAAGAGGAATATGTGAATTAAGAATGAATTGAATTATTTGTGACCATTGTGTTCATGGAATGTGTAGGGTCGAGCTCCAGGGCGAATCATCCCGCCGATCACTGTGAGTAATATCTTAATCAAGATATTTTGAGATATGTTGTTTGTCCAACTGCTTATTTCTCTATAAGTCTTATGAGTTGTTGAGTTGAATTGTGGACAAATGGTTGCTATAAATGAGTAGGCCAGAGGCCGTCTGACATGAATGATAGTCTGACTCGAATAGTAGTCTGACATGAATGAATGGGCCAGAGGTCGTATGACGCGAATAAATGGGCTAAAGGCCAGTTTGACATGAATGAAAGAATGAATGGGCTAAAGGCCAGTTCGACATGAATGAAAGAATGAATGGGCCAAAGGCCAGTTCGACATGAATGGAAGAATGAATGGGCCAAAGGCCATTTGACATGAACGATACGAATGAATGGGCCAAAGGTCGTATGACATGCATGACACGAATGAATTGGGCCTGAGGCCGTGTGATGTGTTTGGAACCGCAGTCACTTGACCTATATTTATATATATATGCTAGATAGAAATACGAATTGGGCCCAAGGCCGTTTGAAGCACATTGTTCTAAATACTGTTTGAGTAACTTCTTTATTTGATATTATTCGCTGGGCTTTCGCTCACGCTCATTCATGTGTTTGTAGGTGAGCCAAGAGATGTCCAAACCCAGCCTCAGTGAAGTTTGTGTGGAACAACCAAGGTTTTGAAGAGTCAGCCCATACGTCTCACGCACGAGACTCGTCTTTGCCCTTTGCTATTTTATTACATTTTGTCATGTTGGCGAGGACTTTGGATTATGATTGTATATAGTTTTGATTGGCTGACCTAGACTTGAATGATCCTGTTTATACAGAGCTTTGTGTTAGTACATATTTTGATGTGAGTTATTAACATGTATATGTATGGTTTGTTATGATGTGTCATATAAGCACAGCTCTATGGACAAAAGTTTGAAATTGCTTCCGTTTGGCCCCTTTACTCTGATGAGTTATGTTTTATTTGGTTTGAGGCCGTAGGTAATCTCGTGATTACTGGCTGGTTATGTCCTTAACCCTTAGGGGCGGGTTCAGGTCATGACAGAGGGTTAGGAAATATTTCCAAAGACTTTGAATGTTTTTGAGAGCTAAAAACATCCATCTTTCTTCCAAAGCTTCCTTGACGTCATATCACTTTTTAGCTATGCATACACAATACATACACCATTGGAGCTTGTTGTTGAACTTTCAAAGCTAATTTCAGAAACTTAAGGGTGTTGGAATCAAGTTTGTTAACAAAAAGCTTACCTCTCTTTTCAAAAGGTATAATTTTGCAAATTCTTCTTTAATCTTCTTCTCCTCTTTTCTTCCATTTTTCTTGTCTTTATATACTAAATTTCAGAGTTTAAAAGGCTGAAAAAATGGTTTAAAAGTCCAAAAAGTGGAGGGGTTAGCCATCCCTCCTTAGTCTTGCTTACTAGCTTTGTGCCTTCTTGCTTTTGGCTTTGTTTTGTGCTCTTTTAACATCATTTTAGCTACTGTTTTTTTGCATGTTAGGGGCTGTTTTAATTTATTTAAATAGCTTATGCTTTGAATACTTTGCTTGTTGTGTTGTACGTCCTCATGGCTTCGGTTGTTTAGGCCTTAGACACCGAGTCATTCGAGTTGATAGCTTTCTTTACTTAGTTTCTATGTGAAGAGTTCTATTTTTGGTAATAATCAATCTCACATAATCATTTCTACACTCTCCCTCCTTTCTTGGTTTTTCTTTGTTTGAGAGTTATTTCAAGTGATTAATTGTTATTCAATGCATGAGAAAGAGACCTATGCACAATGGCTTAATCTCTACGGAGGTTCATCGTCAAGGCATAGTATGGATCACTTCTTGTTTGACATTTCTTCTCATTTAGTGAACTTAACGATCACTTTGGACAAAATGAGTAAGTAATGGAAAGGTAAGCAAAAAAAGACTAATAAAAATTGGCTTAAAATCAATAAAACCAACATAAAAAAAAATGTTTAGAATTGGTTGGATTTGGCCGGACGTTATGCCAAGTCCATCGCTTCAAGAATTGTCATTTATCGATTCATGATATGTTGATGAGACTTGAGGTGTGTCTATCTTCCTCTTTGAACTAAATTCATGATAAGAGGGAGGGGTGGTCACCTTTCATTGCATTTATTAAGTTTTTTTCCAATTGTGTTTGAAATCATCAAGCCATCAAACATGTGCTTGTTGATGATTTTGGAACCGAATCCGTTCTTCTCTTGAAGTTCCACATGACAGAGAAGAGCAAAATAGACAAACAGAGCCTAGAAAGGCTCTGTCTGCAATGTTCTCATCTCAAAGCACAAAACTTTTTTTTCGCATGGAATTTGGGCACGACCGGCTGTTTTTGGACCAGGCCAGGTCTTATTTGGGGCCAGCCGGCCCCAAATGTTTGGTAAACAGTGAATTCTAGCAGAAACAGAAGGCAGTAACTGAGGGTGAAACAGAGAGTCTGAGTAGACAGAGCAGTTTCTGGACATTGTGCATGCGATCGTTGTGCCTCATTGTTGCTAATATTAATATTATAATTGTAATTATTATTGTTGTAAATAATTATTGTTGCAATTTCATTGTTGTAATTAGTATTGTTATACTATCCTTGTTGTAATAAATTAGATAGCTAGTTTATTTCTTATTTGTTATTCGGATTTGTAATAAGTAGTTTAATTCGAACACTTGGACACTCATTCGGACCCTCCTGTGCGAGGGCAAATATGTAACAATTTGTGTATGTCTTCCAACCCTCATTTCTTTCTCCTTTTTATTTATCCGCTTACCGTGGTTGTATAGCATCATATTTTCCTTAGCATTTTCCATGACTCGCATCCATTTGTCTTGCATGCATAAGAGTTCGGTTCATCATTCTAATCAATATCAATTTCAAATTCCTTATTCGAATGCGTGCTTTGTTGCATGCCTTGGATTGACTCACATGCCAAGCTAGAAGCCGAGCCTAGTAGTTGCACGTTGTATGTGTTGCATTAGTGATGTTGCATTGTTTAGGAGCACGCATTTTTTCTAACCATTTTATTTCTTTTTGGCTTGCCTTGGAGTACTATGTGAGCGTTTATTGCTTTAGCATATCGCATGTGTGTGGTTGTTGCCATATCAAGCATGTTTCCATGAGGTTAATCGCTTAATTGATATACCTATTTGAATGCCTGTGGAAGAAGACTAATTGCTCAAATTGGGATAGTTTGATAAAATGTGCATATGAGATCACTTTTTCAAGTGGTACATATTCAAAACAATTTTCAAACAAACATAAAATCAAAGTGTTCCAATTTTTGTAAATTAGTCTATACTTGTGTGCATCACCTAGTAAATTAGCCTAACAATCGGAACAAGAGCATATAATGTAAATAAGAATCACATCATGATTAGTAGAGGCCGATCTTTGATCAGGCGAGTGGGGTGCTCAATTCATGGCCTTCCCCTCTTGTACCTAAGTTCCCGAGCCAAGACACTTTGGTGATGACAAATAAGTGGCCTTTGGCACGAGTCTTAGGTTTCTTAAATTTCTCAAAAATATTTAGGTGGCAACTCTGTAATCTGGCAAAGCAGTCAATTTTTGACATTTTGATTCAAAATCAATTTTTCAAAAGATTTACCGGATTTGGACTCATTTGTGTTTACCTATTTCACATTGCACTTGTGGAATCAGCTTTAGAACCACAGGAGTCCGAACTGTAAGGCTAGTTGTATCTGAAAGAAGCACAAAAAGCAAGCTACACAATTGAAGAGCTCATTGGCAAGCTCCATATTGAGGAGGATAACATGAAGAAATGAATGAGTACCCTCATTGTACAGGCCAATGTTGTTGAGCATGGTTAGTCTTCAGGGGTTAAAAAGAAGTAACTAGTGAACAAAAACTCGAAGTTAGGGCCTAGAGGCGGTGTCACAAAGAGGCCAGTCTACAAGCTACAAGAACCTGCTTATTGGTTTTATAAGAAGTGCTACAACTATGGTAGCGATGGGCATAGGGCTGTTGAGTACCGCAAGAATAAGAAGCCATACAAGAAGAATCCTACACAGAACAAGGCTTGACCTCACATGGCGAAAATGGAGGATTTTTCTCAAGATGTAAATGATATGCATATTTCAACTATTGTCGCTGAGGTGAATATGATAGGATCCAATCCGAAGGAATGATAGGTGGACACTAGTGCTACTCGTCATATCTGTGCAAAAAAGAAAATGTTCACAACTTTCGAGTCGGTTACAAATGGAAAGAAATTGTTCATGGGGAATTCTGCAACCTCAACTATTGAGGAAAATGGCAAGGTGGTCCTGAAGATGACTTCAGGAAAACAGATGACTTTGAACGATGTCCTGTTTGTGCCAGACATTCCCAAAAACCTTGTCTCAGGGTCTCTCCTAAGTAAGCATGGTTTTCGCATGGTTTTTGAATATAATAAGGCCATGTTGACCAAAAGCGGAGTTTATGTGGTAAAGGGATATATGTTGGGAGGTATGTTTAAATTAAATGTAATGACTATTGTAGATACTCCATTTTGACCACCTCCAAGACTTGGGCACTTCATTCCAAACGCTCGATGATGAAATTTACACTATGCAATCTTTTGAACTCTTAGCAAAGAAATCCGGGTTCAAGCTCTAAATCCCAACCTTACACCCCATTTTGACCAAAATATTTTAGGCCTTAAAACCCTAGTTTCAAAGCATTTCTCTAACCTGCACTAACCATACAACAGTAGGCCAGGAGGAAACTTTTAGGCACAACCATGGGTTATTTGGCCCAGTCGTGGGTATTTGGACCCGGCCGGGTCTCATTAGCAATAAATAGCGTCTCTGGCGGGAATCCGCCAGCTGTCCTTTTTGGTAGATATTTCCGACCAAAACATCTCAAATTCTATAAATAGACCCTCCCTTTAAAATTTAGGGTTAGAAAATATTTCCAAAGGCTTTAAAGGATATTGAGAGCTAAAAACACCCTTTTCCCTTGCAAAAGCTTTCTTGACCTCCATATCACCTTTGATTGTAGATACACAATACATACACCATTAGAGCTTGTTCTTGAAACTTTTTTTGCTAAAGTCTCAAACTATATTTAAGATACTTGAGGGTGTTAGGATTGAGGTTTGATAATTAAGAAGTTACATCTCTCTTTTCAAGAGGTAGAACTTTGCTTCTTTTTATCTACTTCTCTTTTACTCTCTTCCTCTCTTTTTCTTGTTTTGTATACTATTTTTGAATTGTTTTGTGGGGCTGAAATATGTGATTAAGGTTACAAAAAGTGAAGGAGTTGACCACCCTTCCGTAGGCTTAATTACTAGTTGTTAACTATAGTTTCTCTTTACTTTTTTTTTTTTCTTCTTATTTTCTCTTAGTTTTAGCACTGTTTTTTATTTTTTTTATTTATTTTTTTTTTTTGTATTTGTATTTGTGGGTTGTTTAGTATATTAATTAATTATGCTTTGAATATTATAGTTGCACTGTTGTAATAGCGTAATAGTCCTCGCAGATTTGGTGTGTTTAGGATGTAGCCGTCAATCTATTTGAGTTGATAGCTTTTATATATATATATATATAGCTTTTCTTAAGTATATTGGAACCTTGTGGTCATGGAAGGTTTAGAGTTTAGCCATCCCGCCACAAGTTCGATTAACTAGCTATATGTAAAAATCTGAATTTTTAGACAACTAATTAATTTGTTAATAATAATATTAAGTCAATTAATAGTGATTATTAAACTATTAAATTATAATATTAATAGCATCATGACTAATACTAATATTAAACTCCTTTAAATAAATTTATTTATTTTTCTGTGATTAAATTTCTATAATACAGTTGTGGAAACTAAATGAGTAAAACAAATAATAATTAAGTTAGTTAGAGGATAGCAGGGAGCAAAACATCTAGTGAATAGGTTACATATAGATTGATTTTATTTTGTACAATGCACACTCAAAAAAATAAAAATAAATACAAAAATAAAAATAAAAAAAGAAGAAGAAGAAGATATGAAATCAGATTTTGGGCAGGGAAATTCGGCCCCCTCCTTTCCAAGAAGACTGCTGGAGGCATGCCAATGCATGCATACAATTACACTCTAAGCCCATATCATGTAGGTAATGTTTCCCAAGTGAAAAATAAATAAATAAAATAAAATAATAATAAGAATGATAATAAATATAAATTCTACCTCTAAACTCCTACAAATAAGAACACTATTCAGCCATTCTACTACTACGGCTGAGCAAAGAGAAATAAAAGAGAGAGAGAGACAGAGAGAGACAGAGAGAGAAGTAGAAAAGAAAAAGAGAAGTTTGGTGATCACAATTTCAAAACTAATCTTGAAGATAATTTGTAAAAGCTCTTGAGGTAGGAATATTCAATCTCTATCCTCCCTTAGATATTTTTTTTTAATTGAATCTATATACTAAAATATATACAAGAGTATGCATGGTTAATACATACATAGCAAGAATAGCTCAATACATGTTTACATTTTGATAGAATGAGAATCTCATGATTATATGATTTCAATTCCTTCTTGCAAGCAGAGATTAGATGGTTTAGCAATTGATTTTATCTTCTTATGTGTTCAAATATTCTCCATTGTTTGAAATAATCTTGCGTGAGAGTAAAATGAGATAAAGTTGGTTCACTCATACTTGAAACTTATATTTTCTTCACTGTTTCAGATTTTATTGGATGAAAAATGCTCTAATAAATTGAAAATGAGTTGTGTTAAAAATCTATTTTTACTAGGAGTATATATAGGTTTTCTATACCATGTGAAAATTTTATAAAATCATTGGAAACCATTTTCTTACTGAAATAAATATTTGTTCTAAATGTTGCTTAAAACACAGTAGGAACAGTGACTTCAAACAGGTCCCATTTTCTCTGAAAATGTTATTTTTCTACACGACCACTTGGGATAGTTCAATATAAGAGTTATATTTCATTTTCCGCTGATTTCACAAAAAATGGATAAGTCTAAGAGGAGAAATTGCAATTTTACTAAAATGCGACAGAATCTGTCCAAGTTTCTTAGTAGACTTATTTGACCATCTTCATTGGTTTTCAATCTTTAAGATTTTCTGTAAATATGTTCTAAACTCAAATATATAGCAAAGAATTCTGACTTTACCTCTTTTTGACATCATTTTGAAGCCCCTTTTTATTTTTCAAACACAGAACACCTGTGCTGGAAGTTGTTGTAACTCACTGTCCTAAAAACCAGTTTTCTTCCAAATTTTATTTCTCCATTTTCAAATCGTTTTTAGCCTTGGTATTCTTCTCAAAATATTTTCCTAAATCAATGAACTAGTACCAGTTAAAATATCGTACTAATTGAATTTTGTTTGGAATGGGTTTCATTATTTTTAGTCCGATCATTCAATGCTGAAATTAAGAAGTGTGGGAAATTCTAAGAAATTTTGTGACGACTCGTAAGACATTCTATAATATTTATTTTGGTTGCCATACATGGTTGTGTTGTGCTATATAAACCTTATGTCACTATGGTTTTCAAACTAAAACTCGCACATGCATCAAAATGTGAATTTGACAAAGTTAAGAAATACGAAATTGAACCGATGCATTGAAGTTTAAAAGTGATGGGGTGAGCCCGGTTTAGAGTCTTACGCAAGTGAGTTGAGAACCCTAACATGGCACAGGAAGGTATTTCGGCTCTTATCGATATAGGCGATATAAGGTTGGTGGTGCGGGTGTCACAACATAGACCATTCCCTTGGGGCAGACCGTGATGTCACGACTCGGGTACATAACCTTGGTGCATGGGCATCATTGGTAGTTACAGCAAGTAACATTTTTTGACCAAGGAGAAGTCAGAATTGCCTGTGGCCATTACTTAGAGATTGAGTGGAAATAGTGCTCCGCGGGAAGTTACTTAGACTTACCTGATAAACTAAACCTGTGTGAATTTAAAAGAAAAAAATGACATTTTCCTTATGATGAATTACTGCTTCCGCTTGTCATTATTCTTATTTATCTATTGTTATTATTTCAACTGATAGCATTCCTGTTATGCTTATTAAACGTTGCTTGTTACTATGTTACTACACAGTATTCATTAATTGTGAGTATTATTATCGGCGTGAGTATTTTCGGATTGTAGTATCTTATTGAGCTCGTCGCTCATTAGCATTCCCGTTACCGGGTCATTTTATGCCAGGTACTGAAAAAACCGAAGGAAACACCGAGATCTTAGAAGGTGACATTCAACCTTGGTTAGCTTGAAGTATGCCCAAGTTCCATGAACCCTTTCTCTGATTTTTTTTTTCTTCTCGTTTTCTTTTTTTTCTTTTTTTGTATTTGTGTCTTTTGTTCATGTACTAAGACTAAGCTTTAAGTTTGATGGGATTTGTAATTTAAGAACTTTTAATTTCTTTGTTGTTAATTAATGGATGATGGTGAACTTGGTGGCAACATTGGTGAGGAGTTCTTAATTAAGAAAATTGATTTTAAGTTGTAAACCTTATTATGATGTCCTCAAATTTTGGGGTGTCACAACATGGTATTAGAGCTCTAGGTTAGAATACCTAGGGACGGTGGGAAGAGGTTTAACCTCAATTGAGGAGTAGTTTCATGTGTTAGAAGGAATAAAGTTATGTGACTCATGATTTATGCGAGCTTTATGCTAATCATAGTAACTATCCTTGTTTGATCCTAACTGTACCTCTAGCTTGATGCCAAATTTTTTAGACGTAAAATCATCACGTCTCTATCTTGATTGAACCTTTCCAATTCAACAAAGTATTGCCTTCAGATGATCAATTGGCAATTTTTGAGCCTTGATTATTGTATCTTTTATGTTGTTCTCTTGAAAACCAGTTGCACTCTTTTAATCTTTACAGGGTGACAAATCTTAGGTGTTTGGTTTGAAATGTATATGGCCAAATGCAATTTCAATTCAAATATCTAGTTTGGTCACCAGCTCCATAATCTTAACCCTATTAAAAGTCCAAAACCATCATGTCATCCAACTGTACCATCTGCTCAAATTCCATTTGAATTCTTGTGTTAATTATGCTATTGTCGTAGCCACTTTATATTGTTTCTTCTCTACTACAACTGGGTGAATCTTGGCATTGAAGTTAGGTCCATTAGAAATGGTCATGAGTGTAGAACCACATTTAGGTAGTTCAGTCCGAGTAGATCCCGTGTGTAAGTCCTACAACTTAAAAGTCTCTAAGCCATGACGTAAACCAAAGAATAAACTGATTAGCAATCAATCGAACGACAATATATTGCTACCGTAAGTCGGTGATGAATTTTTGTTTGACGGTATGATTTTTCAATTTAAGGGGGATAGATAGGATTCTCTATCTCCTATGTATCGCAAGTCATAATGGCACAACCTACTAGTTGAGCAATTGATAAGCTTGACACTTGAAAGTGAAGAGTAGAAGATATAGGACTTCCTTGTGTGGTGTGCAAATACACCAACATTTTCTTTGACTAATTACCAAGATTACCTTCAAACAGGAGCTAGACTTCACTACTGAGTTGAAACTCAAAATGTCACCAATATCTATAGCACCACATCGCATGACATAGTTAAACTTAAAGAAATGAAAACACAACTACAAGAGGTGTTGGACAAAGAATTTATTCAATCGAGTTCATCTCCACAGAAAGCACTGGTGTTGTTCGTCAACAAAAAAGATAGAAAACTTAGGTTATATGTATCAACCATTGACAACTCAATTGAGTCACTATAAAAATTAAAAATAAAAAAATTAATAATCCATTACCTATGATTGGTGTTCAACTCAACCGATTGAGAGGATTAAAGAGTTTCTCTAGAATCGACCTTAGGTCCAATTATCATGACTAGTTACGTGTGCATGATAAAGACATATAGAAGACTGCATTTTGAAATTTCTACAATCACTATGAGTTCATAGTGATGCCATTCGGCCTAACCAATGCACCAGGCGTGTTCATGAGCTAAATGAACAAAATATTCACGCCTTACTTAGATCAATTTGTGGTAGTTTTTATTGATGATATTTTGGGGTATTCCAAGTCTGAAGGGGACCATGAACAACACTTGAGAATAGTACTTCAAACCTTGAAAGAGAACCAACTGTATGCTAAGGCTAATAAATGTGAGTTCTGGATGGAGGAAGTAAAATTTTTGGGTCACATGGTGTCTGAAAAGGGAATATCAGTGGACCCAACTAAAGTAGAAGCAGTGACAGAATGAAAGCAACCTAAGAACACATTTGAGATTCATAGTTTCTTAGGATTGGCCGGTTACTATCGAAGATTCATTCAAGACTTCTCAAAATTGGCCAAACCAATGACACATTTGACTCAAAAGGGAGTTAAGTTTGAATGGAATGACTCTTCTGAAAATTCATTCCAAGAACTCAAGAAAAGATTGACGAATGCCCCTATTCAAATTGTACCAGAGCGTAACGTTGGGTACAATGTGTATTGTGATGCTTCCAAAGAAGGTCTGAGGTGCGTATTGATGCAAAATGGTAAAGTGGTGGCATATGGATCAAGGCAATTAAAGAACCATGAGAAGAATTATCCCACTCATGATTTGGAGTTAGCAGCTATAGTTCACGCACTCAAAATTTGGAGACACTACCTGTATGGTGAAAAGTTTGAGATATTCACCGATCACAAAAGCTTGAAGTATCTGTTCACCCAAAAGGACCTGAACATGTGTCCGAGACGCTGGAGTATCTCGAGGATTACCAATTTACCCTGTCCTATCATCCCGACAAGGCTAACATGGTGGCAGATGCACTAAGTCGCAAGAATAGAGGGATTGTTGCTAGTTTAGCACTTACAGAATGAAATATGGTTAGAACGCTCAATGAATTTGGGGTATAGATGAAGGTTCAAGATGAAAAGGCTTACCTTGGTGCTCAGATTGCTACGCCTAAAATTTTGAGCGAGATATTAGAATCACAAAAGTACGATCAGGAGGTAGCATTCATCAAGGCACGAATGAAATCTAGTGAAACCATGTGTGGACTCGCCTTTTTCTCACGCCCCGACTTTCGGAAAGGTTTGAAAAAAAGGCCTCACAGTTCGGACTCCCGCGATTCTGAATCTAATCTCACAAAGTGCAATGTGAAACTAATAATCACCAAAGAGTCCAAATCCGGCAAACCTTTTTGGAAAATCGATTTTAAATCAAATAATGCCAAAATTGGACTACTGTGCCAGATATAGAGTCACCACCTAAATATTTTATTTTTGGGGAAATTTAGGAAACCTGACTCGTGCTGAAGGCCACGTGTCCATCATCACCAAAGTTGCCTCGGCTAGGGAACTTGGGTACGAAGGGGGGAAAGTCATGAATTGAGCACCCCCACTCGCCCGATCAAAGATCGGCCTCTACTAATCATGATATGCATTTTATAAACATTATGCGTTCTTATTCCGGTTTATTTAAGCTAGCTTTACTATGTGACGCGCACATGCAAGTACAGACTATATCACAAGAATTGAAACATTTCAAGTCATGTTTGTTTGTGAAAACGGTTTGAATTTGCCATCCTCAAGTGGGCTTAAAGATACGAATTTGCCACCAAACATAGTGGGCTTAAAACAGGATTTGCCACAACAAATTGGGCTTAAAACTTACATTTATTGAATCATTCCAATTCAAACAGCAAGCCTTCATCTACAGGCATTCATGCAATTTAGCATTTAAGCACATAGCCTCATGGCAAGCATGCGAATCATGGCAATATGGCAATCACACTCATACAAGTATGTTAAAGCGTAAAACTCACCGAGTACTCCAAGCCAAAACAGAAACTAGTTAGAAAGATGCATAATCCTAACTATGTTAAGTGTCCAATGCAACACATACAATATGCAATTAATAGGCTCGGCTACTATATGGCATATGAATTAATTTGAACAACATGCGATTAAACACATATTCAAAGAAGTATCGAAATTGCAATACAGTTTGAATGATGCGCCGAGCCTCAGTGCATGCCATACAAATGAATGGATGCAATATGCAAACATAAGGTGTGCTAATTGAAAATGTCCCTAATCTAACCATCAAAAGCGATTAAATAAAAGGGAGAAAGACGTGGGGTTGGAAGACATACACACACGCACGCACACTTATTACAACATTACGCCCTCACAAAGGAGGGTCTGAATGAATAAGCTAACTAGCTACGCTAATTAAGCTAACTAATTATTACAACAATTGAAACAATTGAAATGAATTAACTAACTTATTCTAAGCTAATTAAATATTACAAATCGAAGTAATTAGCTAAATACTAAGCTAATTATGTACAAAGCAATTAAACTAATTAATTAGCTACCACTGATTAACTAAACAAAGCAATTAAATGGCCTCGGGAAGCGAGGGATGCATGCATGCTCGGTTCCTGCACCCGAAAAAGCCACCGCCTTGCCACTGAACGTCTCTGTTTGCACATTTGAACACCAATAGTGCTGCTAACTCCGAGAATGCCTCTGCTCCATCTTACCAACACACTGTGCAATTTTCATTGGTGGCCAACAGGGGGCCTGTCGGCTACCACTGGTAGCCGGTCGGCTACTGGTGGTGGCCGGTCAGCCACTAATGACATGAACTCCTTTTTTTGCTGCAACAGAGAGCAGACAGAGCAAAATAGTGTATTCTCACAAGTTTATGTGTACTGTTTACACTCCTTATTATCAAACAAGCTCAAAGGAGTGAAACTCTTGCCTCTCAAACCACTAATCAAGCAATTTCCATGCATGATGGCCAAAGAACCAAGCTTGTACAAGTTAATGAGTACAAAACAAGACTCAAAAAGACCACCACCCTATCATGCATGATCAAGGGTGATGGTGACCAAGGAAAGTGGTACATTTCATTACTTTGAGTATGAAATGCCCCATTTTCTTTGTGTTCGAATTAACGTCCGATTCGAACACATGCAATGCAACACGAAAGATGCTTACCTTGCTTCTTTTACTTGTTCATTTTATTTACTCATTTTACATTACCGATTCATTCTTTAATCGATTAAGTCCAAAAGTGAATGTCCTCTAATGGAAAGATCACTCAAACAACGAGTTGCTTTGGGCATGAAAGAGGCATTATACTGTTGGTAATGAACCCCCTAAGGGATTAAACCAGTAGGTGCAACACCTCAATTCCACACTTAGGCAAACAAGTGGTTTGAAATCACTTTCAAAGAAAACAAAAGAGTGAAGAATGGAGGGAGATTGCAGAGATTTTAAGTGCTGAAATGAAGTGCAAAACAACACTAAAACATGCTATTAACTCAAAGCAATGGTGATCAAAGCATTAAAACACTAAGCTAGTGAAGGAATTAACACTACAACCATGCAATACAAGCCTCAACTGAATTAACCAGCCCAAAATAGAGCCAAAACAGTTCAAAACAGAAACAAAAACATGTTGGACTTAAGCTAAAGTAAGCTAGAAAAACATGCTAACTCATAAAGCTAACTAGGCACGCAAATAAGACACAAGGAGGAGAGGCTAACCCCTCCAATTTTAGACTTCAAAACAAGGTTTTTACCATTGAAAAACTTCTGAGATTTAATGGTTAAAAGGCCCAAAAAAATTGTTTTGAAAGTGATGAAAAGATGGCACAAAAGCTTAACAAGCTAAGAAGCAAAAGGGATGGACAACCCCCTAACTCAAAAAGGCTCAAACCACCACTTTTAGGTCTCAAAAAAAGAACTTTTTACATGTCAAAACCAGCCCCAAAATAGCAGGAAAAAAAAAGATGGCAAAGCAAGTATTGAAAGAAAGCTTAAATAACAAGTGTTGTACCTCTTGAAGCTAAGGCACAAAATAGGCAACAATCCAAGCCCAAACCTCCTTCTAGAGCTCAAACAAGGCTCCAAGGGACCTCAGCTCAAAGGTGGTCAAGTTTGATTAAGGTAGTGTATGTAAGAGTGTAGAGAAAATAAGCTACAAGGCACAAAATATCAAGAGAGAGAGAGAGAAATCTAGAGAGAGAGATATTTTTGGTCTAAATCTTTTAACCCTCCAAAATGGGGAAGGAACCCCTCTATTTATAGAAAAACACCCCTTGAGCTTAGATACATCCTACCATACACGTGTATAACGATGCAGCTCAGTGTGCAACAGCTGGCACAGCTATCAATAAATATCTGGAAAAAGAGACTGGTGGCCGTCAGCCACCACTGATAGCCGACCGGCCACCACTGGTGGCCAACCGGCCACATCCATGGCCGACAGGCACAACCCATGGCCGACAGCCTTGGGGGGTGGCCGACAGCCTTGGGGGGTGGCCGACAGGTCACCAAGAGGTCCAGACACCAAGTTTTGGTCCAAAACATGGCAGAGAAAGAACAAGGTTTAAAGGCTCAAAGACAGGGCATTCCGCCAAGGACTTCGGGCGCTTGAAACGAACACAAACACATAATCATTGAGTGCACAAGCGATGACATCTAAGTCTTGAGGACGGTCAAAAATAGAGTGTCTACACCATGCGTGGTTGGGAAATTCACATAGATGGGAGTTTGAAAGATCAAGGTCGAATATTCGTGCCAAGCGACGACTCACTGAGAGAAAAGGTACGTAAGGAATTCCACCATTTAGTAATTGCAATTCATCTAGAAGGTACTAAGATGTACCAAGACTTAAAACGCCAATATTGGTAGGGCGGAATGAAAAGGGATGCAGTAAAGTTTGTGTCTCAGTGCCTGACATGTCAACAAGTAAAGGCTGAACACCAAAGACCGGCAGGAACACTTCAACCCTTACCAATCCCGGAGTGGAAATGGGAACACATAACCATGGATTTCGTAATGGGTTTGCCTCGATTACCACATGGACATGACGGCATGTGGGTAGTGGTAAATTGACTAACTAAGACAACCTGATTCTTACCTGTCTGGTTATCAGATACGTTAGATTCACTCAATAGATTGTTCACCAAAGAAATGATCAGATTACATGGAATACCAGTTAGCATCATATCTGATCGTGATCCTCGATTCACTTCTCAATTTTAGCAGAGCTTGCAGAAGGCAATGGGAAAGAACCTATGCTTTAGCACGGCATTTCACCCATAAACAAATGGGCAATCTGAAAGGACGATACAAACCTTGGACGATATGCTTCGAGCTTGTGTTATGGATTTTAAGGGAAGTTGGGAGAAACACCTACCTCTTGTTGAGTTCGTTTACAACAATAGGTTCTAGGCTAGTATTGGAATGGCACCGTATGAAGCATTTTATGGGTAACCTTGTCGATCACTAGTCTGTTGGACTGAAGTAGGAGAAGTAACCTTGTTAGGACCAAACTTGGTTCAAGAGACCACTGAGAAGATAAAACTAATTAGACAATGACTAATCACAGCCTAAAGCCGACAAAAGAGCTATACGGATCAAAGAAGACGACTCTTAAAGTTTGAGGTAGGGGATCATGTTTTTCTCAAGGTTCGACCTCGTCGAGGTACTATACGATTCGGGAAGAAAGGAAAACTTGCACCTAGTTATGTAGGGCCCTTCGAAATTCTGAGCAGTGGCATACCGTTTAACACTACCACCACAACTCGCAGTGGTGCACAATGTTTTTCACATCTCAATGTTATGGAAGTATGAGCCACACCCTTCCTATGTTATCAACTAGGGAGAGATTGATCTCAATGAAAAGGCAAGCTTTGAGGAAAGGCCTATAAAGATTATGGATCGATGAGAAAAAAACCTGAAAGGCAAAGTCATCCACTTGGTGTAAGTGTTGTGGTAGCACCGAGGAGTGGAGGAGTCTACTTAGGAAAGAGAGGATGCAATACGAGCTAACTACCCTCAGTTGTTTGAAGATAACGGTATGCGCTAAAAATTTCGAGGACGAAATTATTTAAGAGGGATAAGTTGTAAGACTCTGAATTTTTAGACAACTAATTAATTTGTTAATAATAACATTAAGTCAATTAATAGTGATTTTTAAACTATTAAATTATAATGTTAATAGCATCATGACTAATACCAATATTAAACTCCTTTAAATAAATTTATTTATCTTTCTACGATTAAATTTCTGTATCTAAATACAGTTGTGGAAACTAAATGAGTAAAACAAATAATAACTAAGTTAGTTAGAGGATAGAAGGGAGCAAAACATCTAGTGAATAGGTTATATGTACATTGATTTTATTTTGTACACACACACACACACAAAAAAAACATAAAAAAGAAGAAGAAGAAGAAGAAGAAGAAGAAGAAGAAGATATGAAATCAGATTTTGGGTAGGGAAATTCGGCCCACTCCTTCCCAAGAAGGCTGCTGGAGGCATGCCAATGCATGTATACAATTACACTGTAAGCCTATATCATGTAGGTAATGTTTCCCAAGTGAAAAAATAAATAAATAAAATAATAATAATAATAATAAATAAATAAATTTTACCTCCAAACTCCTACAAATAAGAACACTATTCAGCCATTCTACTACTACAACTAAAAAAAAAAAGAGGGGGGGGGGGGAGGGGAAAGAGTAGAAAAGAAAAGAAAAGAAAAAGAGAGGAAGATGAGAGGGTGCTTGGTGGTCACCATTTCAAAACTAATCTTGAGGATAGTTTGTAAAAGCTCTTAAGGTAGGAATATTCAACCTCTATCCTCCCTTAGATATTTTTTTTTTTTTTAATTGAATCTATATACTAAATATATGCAAGAGTATGCGTTGTTAATACATACATAGTAAGAATAGCTCAATACATGTTTACATTTTGATAGAATGAGAATTTCATGATTATATGATTTCTATTCCTTCTTGCAAGCATAGATTAGATGGTTTAGCAATTGATTTTATATTCTTATGTGTTCAAATATTCTCCATTGTTTGAAATAATCTTGCATGAGAGTAAAATGAGATAAAGTTGGTTCATTTATACTTGAAACTTATATTTTCTTCATTATTTCAGATTTTATTGAATGAAAAATGCTCTAATAAATTGAAAATAACTTGTGTTAAAAATCTGCTTTTACTAGGAGTATATATAGGTGTTTTATACTGTGTAAAAGTTTTATAAAATTATTGGACACCATTTTCTTACCGAAATAAATATTTGTTCTAAGTGTTGCTTACAACACAGTAGGAACAATGACTTCAAACAGGTCCTATTTTCTCTGAAAATGTTATTTTCCTGCACGGCTACTTGGGATAGTTCGATATCAGAGTTATCTTTCATTTGCCGCCGATTTCACAAAAAAGGATAAGTCTAAGAGGAGAAATTGCAATTTTACTACAATGCGACAAAATCTATACAAGTTTCTTAGTAAAATTATTTGACCCTCTCCCATTGGTTTTCAGTCTTCAAGCTCTTCTATAAAATGTTCTAAACTCAAATATATAGTAAAAAAATTCTGACCTTACCTCTTTTTGACATCTTTTGAAGCCCCTTTTTATTTTTCAAACACAAAACACCTGTGCTGGAAGTTGCTGTAACTTACTATCCCAGAAACTAGTTTTCTTCCAAATTTTATTTCTCCATTTTCAAATCGTTTTTAGCCCTGGTATTCTTCTCAAAATATTTTTCTAACTCAATGAACTAGTATCAGTTAAAATATCGTACTAATTGAATTTCGTTTGGAATGGGTTTCATTATTTTTAGTCCAATCATTAAGTGTTGAAAATAAGAAGTGTGGGAAATTCTAAGAAATTTGTGATGACTCGTAAGACATTCTGTAATATTTATTTTGGTTGCCATACACGGTTGTGTTGTGCCATATAAACCTTATGTCACTGTGGTTTTCAAACTGAAACTCGCACATGCATCAAAATGTGAATTCGACAAAGTAAAGAAACATGAAATTGAACCGATGCATTAAAGTTTAAAAGTGATGGGGTGAGCCCAGTTTAGAGTCTTGTGCAAGTGAGTTGTGAACCCTAACATAGCACAGGAAGATATTTTGGCTCTTATCGGTATAGGCGATATAAGGTTAGTGGTGCGGGTGTCACAACATAGATTGTTCCCTTGGGGCAGACCGTAATGTCACGACTCGAGTACGTAACCTTGTTGCGTGGGCATCATTGGTAGTTACAGCAAGTACCATTTGAATATTTGACCAAGGGGGAGTCAGAATTACCCGTGGCCATTGCTTAGCGGTTGAGTGGAAATAGTGCTTTGTAGGGAGTTACTTAGACTTATCTAATAAACTAAACTTGTGTGAATTTTTAAAAAAAAAAAAAGTTGACATTTTCCTTATGATGAATTACTCCTTCCGCTTGTCAATATTTTTATTATCTATTGTTATTATTTGAACTGACAGCATTCCTGTTATGCTTATTAAACACTGCTTGTTACTCTGTTACTACACAGTATTCATTAATTATGAGTAATATTACCAGGGTGGGTATTTTCGAGTTATAATATCTTATTGAGCTCGTTGCTCATTGGCATTCCCCTTGCCCTGGCGTTTTATGCCAGGTACCGAAGAAATCGAAGGTAACACTGAGGTCTTGGAAGGTGACATGCAGCCTTGGTTAGCTTGAAGTGTGCCCAAGCTCCATGAACCCTTTCTCTGAGTTTTTTTTATTTCTATTTATTTATTTATTTATTTATTGTATTTGTGTCTTTCTTTCATGTACTAAGACTAAGCTTTAAGTTTGATTGGAGTTGTAATTTAAGAACTTTTAATTTTTGTGGTGTTAATTAGTGGATGATGGTAAACTTGGTGGCAACATTGATGAGGAATTCTTAATTAAGAAAATTGATTTTAAGTTGTAAACCTTATTATGATGCCCTCAAATTTTGGGGCGTCACACTATAAATCTTCCGCTTTCATAAATATTGTTGTTTACCTCGAACCTAGGTTATAGCTTCCATGTCCAAAGTGTTGAAAAACTCTCTTTCCGATCATTTTCGAAACATGAAAATGGATGTCTCATCCTTATTCCATGAATAAAAGAGGAGTTGTCAATAATTTTGATGAGTTGTGTGTTTAAACTTTGATAGTTAGCTTTTTCTTTTATCTTTTTTTTTTCTTTTTTTCTTTTTTTGAGTTTCTCCCTTATTTCCATTGTTGCTCATATAGAGCTCTTTATCAGAAGTGTTGAAAACTCTTTCCTAGTTCCACTTTGAAGCATGGAAATGGGTGTCTCATCCTTATTCCATGAGTAGGAAGAGGAGCTTACAACAATTTTTGAGTTGTTAATATTTTTCATTTTAGTCTCTTCTATGATCATCACATACTATCTTGTGATGTTTGATGGTTTGTGAAGCAAGTCTACCTCTTCCTTGAATACCTTTATGATAAGAAGGAGGTGAGAAAAATAGCCTTGTTTCTATGTTTAATAAAGTCTTTTCCTATTGCTTCTAAGATCATCATGCAACAATCTTGTGATGGTTGATGATTTATGAAGCCAAGCTATTCCTCTCTTGAGTATCTTCATGATAGGAAAGGATAGAAAGGACAAACATCTTTTGGAAATACTATGTCTACACTGTTATTACCTCACTGCACAAAACAAGTTTTTTTGCTGAAAATGAAGCACAACCGTCTATTATTAGACCTAGCTAGACCTCATTGTGGAACGGCTAGGCCTCAAAGTGGACAAATAGCTTACTGTTGTTGACAAAACAGAGCATTGGCTGAGGGTAAAATAAAGCAGTTCTCCCGAAGGCAGGTAGAGCAATTTCTGAGGGTTGTTCTCATTTGTGCACCTTTTTTATATATATTTACTACTGTAATATTTGTAGATGTAATAATTAGGTGATTATTCATTCAGTGATGTAATAAATAGTTAATTAGGACATTCAGACCCTCTTGTAAGAGGGCAAATTTGTAACACTTGATGTATGTCTTTCGACCCCCATTTATTTCTCTATTTTGTTTACATGCTTATCATCGTTGTTTATAACATCACGTTTTCATCGCTACCATTCCCATGCCTCACATCCATTTTTGCATGCATTAAGGTTCGACTCATCATATATAGTGCTCTTACTACTTCCTAAATGATTATGTGTGCTACCTCATGTTTTGAGTTGCTTCACATGTCATGTTAGTAGCTGAATTTATTAGTCTCATTTTGTATGTGTTGCATTAGCCATGTTGCATACTAGGATCATGCATTTTTCTAAATTATTTCTTTTTCTTTGGTTTGTCGTGGTTGAGTACTAGGTGAGCGTTTTTGCTTTAGCATAGCGTTCATGTGTGTATTGCCATATCTAGCATATTACTATAAGGCTACTTGCTTACTTGAAATATCTCTATGAATGCCTATGGATGAAGGCTATTTTGCTTAAATTAGAATGACTTTGATTGTCGTACATATGACTCATTTTTCCTTTGAGTTGCACATATTCGAAAACTCTTTCAAAAAGCAAGAAATCAAAGGCATTCCAAAGTAAATGATGTGGTCTATACTTATTTGCCTCACATAGTAATGTTAGCATATTAATAAATCAGAATATGAACATATATGTCTATAAAATTCACATCTTTATTGTGGGGTGCTCAATTCATGACCTTTCTCTCTCATGCCTAAGTTCTTGAATTGAGACAACTTTGGTTATGACGGACAAGTGACCTTTGGCATGAGTCACGGGTTTCCTAATTCTCTCAAAAATATTGGGTGGCGACTCTGAAATCTGGCAATGCAGTCCATTTTTGGCATCTCTTGCAATTAGTGGATTTTTCTGGGATTTACCAAATTTGGACTCTCATTTTCTTTTGTTTCACATTGTACTCGTGAATCCAAATTCAGAACCACGGGAGACCGAACTGTAGGGAATCACATTTGAGGAGACTAAACCCCTCTGAGGAGTGCGAAAAACCAGCTACTACAATTGTCCCAAAGATTAATGAAAGAATCCTTGTTCTTCTATTTACATGCTTGATTCTTCTAATTCACAACAACATATAAGAGTTTTAGAGACCAAGTGTAGCTTGACTTTTCGTGCTCCTTTCGGATACGATAGCCCTACAGTTCGGACTCCCGTGGTTCTGAATCTGATTTCACAAAGTGCAATGTGAAACAGTGAAAACACAAAAAAGAGTCCATATCCGGCAATTCTTTTGGAAAATTGATGTTTGAATCAAATGCCAAAAATGGACTACTTCGCCAGATTTCAAAGTCGCCATCTAAATATTTTTTTTTTTTTTTTTGGAAAATTTAGGAAACCCAAGACTCGTGCCAAAGGCCACTTATCCGTTATCACTAAAGTGTCTCGGCTCGGGAACTTAGGTACAAAAGGGGAAGGTCATGAATTGAGCACCCCACTCGACTGATCAAAGATCGGCCTCTACTAATCATGATGTGATTTTTATTTACATTATATGCTCTTGTTCTGATTATTAAACTAACTTTACTAGGTGATACACGCAAGTATAGGCCAATTTGCAAAAGTTGGAACATTTGATTTCATGTTTGTTTGAAAATTGTTTTTGATACTCGCCACTTGAAAAGATGAGTTTACATGTACATTAATCAATTTATCCCAACTTATGTAAAAAGGCCTTCATCCACTGGCATTAAAAGAGTTATATCACTTAAGCAATTAGCCTCATAGTATTCATGCTTATCATGGCAACAATCACACACATGCGGTTATGCTAAAACAATAAATGCTCACCTAGTACTCCAAGGCAAGCCAAAAGAAATAAAAGAGTTAGAAAAAATGCATGATCCTACGGATGCAAAATAACTAATGCAACACATGCAATATGCTATTTTAGATAGGCTCGGCTATTAACATGGCATGTGAATCAATTTGATAGCATGCAGTAACTCACGTATTCAACGAAGTAATAAACGGCAATGCTTGTTAGAATGATGAACCGAGCCTCGATGCATGCAAGACAAGTGTATGCAAACATGGAAAATGCTAAAAGAAACATGATATTCTAAACTACCCATTATAAGCAAGTAAATAAAAGGGAGAAAGACGTGGGGTTAGAAGACATACACATTATTACAGGTTTGCCCTCACGCAGGAGGGTCTGAATGAATGTCCAAGTGTCTAAATTAAACTAACTATTACAAAACCGAATGAATGAATAAATAACTAGCTAGCTAAAGCTATAATTAACTAACTAGCTAATTTATTACAACAAAATAAACTAACTATCTAATGAATCATTGCTACAACAATACTAATTACAATGATAATAATTACAACAATAATGAGAGTATTAATTTACAACATTGATATAAGCAAGGATGCCCAAGGGTTACATGCACAGGGTCCAAGAACTGCTTTGTCTGCCTAAGCCTGCTCTGTTTCACCCTCAGCCACTGCCCTCTGTTTTTTACAAAACATACTGCTGACCAAACATTGATGATCAGCCATGCCACAATGAGGCCCGACCGGGTCCAAAAAGGGCCAGTCGTGCCTCAATTTCAAGCAAAATCCTATTTTTGTGCTCTGAAGTGAAAACAATGTAGATAAAGTAGTGTCAAGCCCTGTTTGTCCCTTCTGCCCTTCTTTGTCATGGAAAGCCTCAAGAGAAGGACGAAGTCGTTCCCAAAACCATCAATGAGCAAGTTGATTGCTTGATGATTTTGGACACAATTTGGACAAAGATCAATGAATGCAATGAATCAATGACCACCCCTCCCTCCTATCATGGAGTGAACTCAAAGAGAGAGGTAGAGACACTTCAAGGTTCATCAAAACATCATGAATTGATGTGTGACGACTCTTGACACTATGGACTCGGCATAACGTTCGGTCGAACCCAACTATTCTAATTCCTTTTCATTATGTCTGTTTCATTGATTTTAGACCAATTTTATTAGTCCTTACCATTCTTTAATCACTTTGTCCAAAGTGATGATTAAGTCCACTAAATGAGAGGAGAAATCAAATGAGAAGTGCTTTTAAGCATGAAAGAGAGACCATACCGTTGACGATGAACCTCTATAGATATTAAGCCATTGAGCATAGTTCTCTTTCTCATGCTTTGAATAACTATCAATTGGCTGAAATAACTCTCAAACAAAATAAAAGAAGAAAAGAGGGAGGTTGCATAAATGGTTATGCAAGATTGATTATTTAAAATGAAACTCTTCACATGAAAACTAAGTAAATAAAGCTATCAACTCAAATGACTCGGTGTCCAAGGCCTAAACAACCGAAGCCATGAGGACTTCCAACACAACAAGTATGATATTCAAAGTGTAAACCATTTAAATGAATTAAACAGCCCATAACAGCCCCTAAAATGTACAAAAATAGTAGCTAAAAGCAAGAGAAAGTAAGTAAAAAGAGTAGAGAAAAAGCTATGGAACAAAGCCTAAGGAGGGGTAGTTAACCCCTCCACTTTTTGCAATTTTAAATCACATATTTCAGCCCCAAAACAGTCCAAGAACAGTCCCAAAATAGCCCAAAAACAGTGGCTAAAAGTGTGTTTAAATAGCACAAAAAGATAGACAAAAGCAAGAGATATAAAGTTAGTAAGCAAAATCAAGGAGAGGTGGCTAACCCCTCCACTTTTGAGACCTTTAAACCGTGTTTTTCAACCTTTTTAAACTCTGAAAATCAGCATGTAAACCAAAGAAAAGAGTGAGAAAACAAGAGGTATGAGCTATAGGATAAGGTGCAAGAAAGGTTGTTAAACCTCTTTACCTTTGGTGGCCCTTTAACCCCAAGTTTCAGCACTTGGAAAGGATCCAAAACAATGTATAAAGACAAGAAAAAGATGGAAATGAAAGCAAGGAAAAAGGTGACAAGCTTATACCTCTTAAAGAGAGAAAGCTTTGGTTAAACAAACTTGATTCCACAGCACCCTCAAGCTTATGAAATATGGATTGAAACTCTAGCAAAAAGCTTCAAGAACATGCTCCAGTGGTGTATGTATTGTGTATGTATAGTAAAAAAAAGGGTTTGAAGGTTAAAGGAAGCAAGGAGGATGGAAGGAGGTCTTTTTAGCTCTTCAAAGCTTTTGGAAAATTTTCTAACCTTAAATTCTGAAGAAAGAGGTCCTATTTATAGAGTTTGAGCCAAAATGGTCAAAAATATCTTCAAACAAAGATATTTGTTCAAATCCCGCCAACTGTCTGTCTAGAGCTATCGAGACTCGGCCAGGCCTTAAAACCCATAGCCAGGCCTAAAAAGGAACGCAAGAAAAGTTTTCATTAAGGCCCGGCCGAGTCTAAAAGACTGAATTTCAGGCCCAACTTCAAATGGGCATATCTCCTTCATCCGAACTTTGTTTTAGATGATTCTTAAGTCTAAATTGAAGCCCCAAAAGTCTACTTTCCAATGGTGGTGGCCTCGTATCTAAATTCTAAGTGGACAGAGAGATATTCCTAATTTAAAGAAGGCTGCTCATTCTTTCTCAACGGTTTGATGCCCAACCTCTTCATAAGCTAGTTTTCTTCCCTTCCTTCCTATTTCCTCCAACTCCAAACCTATAAATAAGATGTTTTAAACAATTTTCAAAGAGTTCTCCTCCCTTTCATTTATTTCCACTTTGTCCTTATTCGGTTTACCGAAAAATGCATTGTTTTAAACGAAATGCGAGCCTCGGAACATCGTAGAAACATTTAGAAAAATATTTTGAAAAATAGGGTTTTAAGGTCTAAAATAGTTTGGCCAAAATGAGGTATAAGGTTTCGGATTAGAGCTTGAATCCAAATTTCTTCGTTGAGAATTCAAATGATTGCACAGTGTAACTTTCATCATCGAGTGTTCGGAATAAAGCGCCCAAGTCTTAAGGGTGGTCAAAAATGAAGTGTCTACACCAAGTTTTTTTTGTCTCTAAAAGTATAAATTTTGTTGCAAAAAATATTTAAGGAATAATTTTAGTTTTCATGGGGATAGTCACTAAAAGGTCATCCCGAAAAGTCAAAAAATGAGTTTTTAGGGACAAAATAACTTGGTCCCAAAAGGGTTTATTTTTTGAGACAAAAATTTGGTCCCAAAAGGTTAGTATTCATCACTAAATGTTCGATTTTGTCCCTAAAAATAAAATAATAACACTTTTGGCGACAAAAATATTGTCCATAAAAGTGATCTTGTCTCTAAAACCTTAATTTCTTGTAGTGATTTATAGCATGGTAGACTCGATCATGTAAATTTTGACTCTTTCTATAGATTAATCAAGTTATATCACATACCATCTTTCAAGATTAATCTAAATCACAAGTGTGAAACTTGTGTAAAAGCAAAGTTGACTAGGACTTTGTTTCATCTTGTTGAAAGAAATTCCGAGCCTTTGGATTTAATGCATAGTGATGTGTGTGACTTGAAAGTCATACAATCTCGAGATGGCAACAAGTATTTCATCACTTTTGTTGATGATTGCAGTAAATATTGTTATGTGAAGTTGTTTAAAAGCAAAGATGGGACGATTGGTAAATTTATTATTTATAAGAATAAAGTTGAGAATCAACTAAGCTAGAAGATTAAGGCATTGAGAAATGATCCCGGTGGAGAATATGAATCATCGTTTATTGAGACTTGCACTCAATTCGGGATTATTCACCAAACTATAGCGCCTTATTCCCCTCAGTCAAATGGCATTGCTGAGCAAAAAAATAGGACGTTGAAGGAAATGACGAATGCAATGTTGATTAGTTCTGGGTTTCCATAGAACTTATGGGAAGAAGCAATTCTCTCTACGAATTACATTCTAAATAAAATATCTCAAAAGAAAGTAGACAAGATGCCGTATGAATTATGAAAATGCCACAGGCCTTCAGATAATTTCTTACGAATGTGGGGGTGTCTTGCAAAAATGGCGGTGCCTACACCCAAGCAAGTTAGGATAAGCCCGAAATCCGTGGATTGCATATTTATTAGTTATGTGTAGAATAGTGTTGCATATAGGTTTCTTGTGTACAAATTTGATATTTCAAATATACACAAGAATACCATCATGGAGTCAAGGATTGCGTCCTTCTTTGAAAATGTATTTCTTTGCCGAACCCAAGGAGAGGATCAAAGTTCCGTGAAGGAACTTGAAGATGTTGCTAGTGATAGTGATCAAGTTGAGAAGGAATGTGAGCCAAGAAGAAGTAAAAGGGTTAGGATTTCCAAATTCTTCGGTCCATACTTGTTCACTTATATGTTGGAAAAAGAGCCTTTGACTTTCTACGAAGCTATGACTTCACCCAAAAGTCCTTTGTGGAAAGAAGCTATCAAAAGTGAAATTGACTCCATCTTACAAAACCACACTTGGGGAGTTGGTTGATTTATCCCTTGGTAGTAAGGCTTTGGAAAATAAGTGGATCTTTAGAAGAAAGATGAAAGCTAATGGGTCAGTTGATAAGTATAAAGTTAGGCTAATTATCAAAAGATACAAGCAGCGAGAAGCCTTAGATTATTTTGATACGTATACACATGTGACAAGGATAACATCCACTCGCATGGTGATTGTGGTAGCAGCTTTGAGCGATCTGGAGAAACGCCAAATGGATGTAAAGACAACTTTCTTAAATGAAGATTTGGATGAAGAAATCTATATGGAATAACCCAAGGGGTTTCTAGCTCCAGGGCAAGGTGAGAAAGTCTATAAACTTGTCAAATCATTGTATGGTTTAAAGCAGGCCTTTAAACAATGGCATGAGAAGTTAGCAACGCTACATTATCGAGTGGGTTTAGAATCAACAAGTGTGACAAAGACACTAACAGAGGTTATGTCATTTTGTGTCTATACGTTGATAACATGCTCATTGTTGGTAGTAAGGATGAAATGATTCGAACTACCTAGAAGTTGTTAAACTCTAAATTTGACATGAAAGATATGGACCTTGTAGATATGATTCTGGGTATCAAGATTACCAGAACATCTGGTTGTGTTGTACTTTCTTAGTCTCATTATGTTGGTAAGATACTTGAGAAGTTTAGTAAATCAAATACAAATGAGTTAAGGACACCAGTAGACTTAAGTCTACATTTGGCTAAGAATAATGGTGAGAATATCTCTCAACTAGAATATTCTCAAGTCATTGGATGATGAGTTGTACGAGGAAGGATATAGCCTACCCTATTAGTAGGTTTAGTAAATACATGAGTAATCCTAATGCTACTCGTTGGAAGGGCATTGTGCGAGTGTTAAGGTATTTATGCTACACCCGGAATTATAAGCTACATTACACCAAATACCCAACGATACTAGAAGGTTATAGTGACACAAATTGGATATTTGATATAAAGGACTCAAAATCCACTTGTAGATATGTGTTCACCCTTAGAGGGGCAGTCGTGTCTTGGAAATCTTCCAAGCAGACGTGTATATCGAGATCAATGATGGAATCTGAGTTTATTGCTTTGGATAAAGCGACAGAAGAAACTAAATAGCTACACCATTTCATTGAAGATATTCTACATTGGCCGAAACTTGTGCCAACTATCTGTATTCATTATGATAGCTAATCAACTATTGGACGGGCACAAAGTAATATGTATAATGGAAAGTCTAGACATATTCATCGTAGACATAATTCCATATGCCAGCTACTCTCTAGTAGGGTTGTCTCTATAGACTATGTAAAGTCTAAAGATAATATTGTCGATCCGTTAACCAAAAGGTTAAATCGAGAGTTAGTAAAAAAGTCTTCAAAAGGAATAGGGTGAAGGCCTGTAACGCCCTCAAAATTTAACCCAAAATACATACAATATTGACATGCATCGACTTAAGAAAATAAAATATTATTCCATTCATCAGAGTATTCTTAAAAGAAAACATTACATGTATTAACGAAAGTAAATGCCCTACGGGCTTACATCTTTCCAAGCCAATACTTGGACATAAAAGAAATGAGTACTAACTCAACTACAGGTTAAGCCCTTGGCTTGTAATTACATGTAACATCAAAATAACAAACTAGTTAACTAAAAAGAAAGAGTCTTCAACTCCAAATCCTCCCAAGCTAAGTCCTTGGAGGTAGCATATCACCTGGACCTGAAAATGATGTTCCCGTATAGGGTGAGCCACAGCCCAGCAGAAATATACTAAACCAAATATAGGAATTGACTAAAGCAATAGCATTCAATAGATGGTTACACTTATAAATCACTTTTATCACAATACAGTTTCATGACCACTATGTCCATGACACGTTTCACTTTCCATTATTTATCCAATTTTCCATCTATACAGACATGGCTCAGAACCTGGCCAAGCAACAAACTGAGACTACATCTCAAATCTATATTTCTTCTGATATTAACAATTAAATGAGACTAAGACTCATGATAAAACACTTCCATCAATTGATAAGTACACATATATGCTGTACTAATACACTTCCATACAACAATAAGTACACAGATTTGCTGTACTAATGGAGTCCATCCCTTTCTCCTCCTAAACAGGTTTGAGAGTCCATCCCCTATCTTCCCTCAAACCATGGAGTACATCCCCTATCTCCTCCAAACAATATGCATATACAATGTATTAAACACTTGTCATACACAATATTCAATCAATACACAGATTCGCTGTATTAATTCAACTGTCATATTTAATGACTCATTCAATGTGATTAGTTTCAGTTTTCCCTAATCAACATGCAATGTCTACAACAATCACGACTATCCTCCACCGATAGCCTAAAACAGTTATTTCTAAACAAGAAATAAATGTAGCAACAAATGTAAATTCAATATTTTCATAGGTGAGTGATTAAACTATCCACTAACACACTTTAATCTCATAATTCACCAATTTCCAGAATTAAACTTAATTCCACATTTTTCTCTAAATTAATTATGCAAATTAATTTATTACAACAGTTAGGGCTTTTCTCCTTTCCTCAAATTAACCCTAAGGTTCAATTTTATTAATTTAATACTATCAATGTCATTTTTCATGACTTTCAATCATACAATGTTTAATAGATGAAAACCCCCTTTTTAAATTATAAATCAAACCCTAGCTTTTTCCAAAATTTCCGAACAACACCAACATATCAAAATGACTAAAACTTAGGACAAAGCCTATAGGATAGAGTAGGGTATCCCTACCTCGAAGCAAAGAACTCAAAAAATGAGCGGAAACCCAAGGTGCTCCAAATCCACTATTGCCCAGATTAAAAACGAAGCCCAAGTCACCCTCTATCTTTTATACAAAGAGCTTAGGGTAGAAACACACTAAAAGGAGATGAAACCTAAGAGGGAAGGTGAGTGGAGGGAGAGAAAACACGGACCTAGGGTTCTGAAATCAAAAAGAGGATGAAAAACTGTATTTAAAACCGCTGATGCGTATTTATATAAAACAGGCTCGCTCGAGCGAAGGATTGGTCGCTCGAGCGACCAGACACAATAAAGACTCGCTCGAGCGAAGAAAGTCTCGCTCGAGCCAAAAACTCGAAGCTTCAGGTCTGCAACCCAGAAGCACGCTCGAGCGACAGAATGCTCGCTCGAGCGAAGAACACGAACTCGCTCGCTCGAGCGAAGGAAATCTCGCTCGAGCCAAGAAACACAGCTCTCAGGTCTATACCTAGACGCAGTCTCTCGCTCGAGCGAGGAAACCCTGGCTCGAGCGACGAACTGCTCGCTCGAGCGAAGGGTCAAAATTCTGGGCAGCAACCCTTTGCTCCCAAACACTACCAACCTATAACAAACCTGCTTAATGCATCTCATAACTCAAAAATAAGAAATTAAAGGACGACAACAACAATTATATAACAACAGGATCTACGGAACCTAAGTCCGGATGCAACAACCAAATGGGAAAGACCGGGGTCGCTATAAGGCCTTTAGCGAGTGTTACCGGAATGAAAAATCCAACTTAGTTGACTGGAGATCCCAAGATCTATGTTCAAAGGGAAAACCTAATTGCATGTAACGGATGAGTCATTGAAGAGGTAAATCCTCTTGTCCATTCCTTTATACAATGATACCCTATGGGGTGGAAGGTTAAACTGATGCTTTTAATGACCTATATGCTATGAATAGTTAAGCATGGTATAGCGAGATACCTTACGTAGGTCATCTATGTAAGTGCAAAATAGAGCCACTTCTTTAAGAATTGACAAGGCCGAATTCTTTAAAACCACGCACTAAACCAGGCGAGTGTGTAAGGCCAAATCGGACACAATAATGAGAACAGAACGATGGTTGGAGTAACTCTTGTGTGAAGTCTATTATCTCAGTTTACACAAACGGAAAATCAATTTCAAACATCATGTTCACTGATCAGCCAATAAATCCAATAGACTTTCACTAGGAAAAGTTCAAGGCCAAAAGTTACCTTCTCTAATGCAGGGTTATTCTGTGTGCTTTCTTTCTCTCTCCGAGTCTTTATTGTTAAGCGTTGTCCATTTTTCTTTATTCGATCAATTTTTATTTATGTGGGGGATTGTTAATAATAGTCTTTTTGTGACTTTAATATGAAATTAAAGTGGGTCCTAACCATGGGTTGTGGTAGGTCCAAGTGGGTCTAGATTCCTTGCAATGAGATATTTACATCACAAAAGGAATGACAAAAAACTATTAAGATTTGAATGAGAAATTGTCTCATAAAGTTAGCCTCATGAATGAGTTGGGGAAGGTGTGTAACCACCTATCCCACATTGATTATAAAGGAAAGTATTGATGGGTATTTAAATCCCTAATTTTTGCTAAGGGTGTGAGCCTTTTGGACCAAGACTATGGTCCAAGTTGGTTATGCAAAAAGTGTCACACACGCACGCCGCCCGCCTACTCCGACCAGGCCGAGTCTGGGTCTGTGGATTGTGGATCTTAAGGGTTGAGGTTTGAGACTTGTTGGACTAGATAAGATTTGGGTTTGGGCCAAATTGGTGGCCCACCAACCTAATCTTTTTCTAGACTAAGTCAAATGGTAGTGGCTGCTACAAATATACACATGAGTATGTATAGAGTTTGTAACCTCTATACCTATCATGGATTTATTCCATCAGTTTTACATAAATGAATTATGCATTTGTTACTGGCCTTCATGGCTGAGGCTCCTCCACTCTCATCCCATGTGTATAAATTCAGACCACCTCCTTTGGATTTCTCTCCAAAAAATTTCCTTACTCTCTTGTTATCTTGTCAGTCTGCCCACATACTTCTTCCTAGTGTAAAAAAGTGCTCCATTGTCAAGTTTGCAAAAGTTATTCAGAAGGTGTTCCTGCAATAGCTAGTTTTGACCGTCGTATCCTGGGAAACAGGTATCGGCGTTCCACCAGCACCTATCAGTAAGGCAGCAAATCTGTTTTAAGGAAACTGTGTTTATCACAGATTTTGGTTTGCTTCCTGTATTTATTTCCTTCCAAAATTTTTGATTGCTTTATGTTAATTCCTATTCTTGCAAGTTGTAACTTCTAGCTTTAGTAGTTATCTTATTTTCTATTTTGTAATCCGAATTTAAATAAATCTGAATCTGTTTTATTTTATTTAAACATACATTTTATACCACAGGTACAAGTAGTTATGACATTCAACCCTCACAATTATGAAAATTTTCAAAACCACTCTTCAATTGTCTCCTATCAAAAACCTAATATATAAATAATTTAAAAGATATAATTGAATAATAGAATATTGATTGAGAACAATCTTTTTCTAGCAATTAAGTTCACTCTACAATATTAATGGAAAGGATCAGGATCCTCTGTCCAGATTTGTTGTGACTACACCATGCAGAGGTTTGAATCACAACCTTATATTGATATATTGTTGACATATATTGATATATGTGTGTGAGAGAAAAAATAATAGATTGATGTGTAGGAGAGAGAAAGTGATTTTAGAAAAAATTTCAAAAAATTTTCAACCAAACAAAATTTTTAAAAAAAATTTCAAAATTTGTATTTTGAGAGTTAAACCTAACAAGGCATAGAAGTTTTCACTCCCATCTAAGCTACGCCAGTTGGATAAGGATTGGGCCTAAGGCTTTTTTGGCCCCGAGCCGGGCTGACTAGACTGTCAAAGAAAAAGAAGTTTGACGAACTTAGAGCACCTCCACTCAAATTGTCGATTTTAAGGTGACACTTTTAACAATAAAATTTAACATTCAATTGTGCTCTATCCTAATCTTTAAAAGTGAGTTGTCAATTTAACATGTCTCAGCAATGCCAAATTTAGCATACCAAAAAAAAGATATGAAATGCTTTTCTTTTCATTATTTTAATGGTATGGACCAATAAAAGAGTTTAAAAAATATTAAAATAAAAAAAGATTAAAGTAAAAGTAATAAAATAATAAATTTGGCATATTAAGTTGAGTAATTTTTTTAGATATGTTAAATTATATATATTAATTTGACACTAAAACTTCAACAAACAAAAAAAAATTAATATACAATTTTTTGAAAGTTTAGGTAGAAATGCTCTCAGCCCATGGGCGAGCGTGAGCATTATTTTTGCTGACAGACTATGCCCAGCCTGATGCCAACCCTTAACCACTACTAATCTAGAATTTTAGCATCACAATATGTCACCAATCCTTGTTTATGAAAAGCTATCTACTATGCTGAATATATTAGTGAAACATTAGTTTTTTTAATCTAAAATATGAAAAAAATAATTGCGTCTCTCTACAATTAAGAGATACCACATATGATATAACTCAGATCTATCAAAAAAATTATCATTGTTTCACCTTTAAAGTTTTTTTTTTTTTATTTTTTATTATTCAATTTTAAAAAAAAAATAAAAATAAAAAATAAAAACTTAGGCGCTTTTAGATCCCACCATTTTCTTTTTTAAATTGAACCAAATTTTCAAAACAAATCCACTAAAGACGAAGAAAACAATTTTCTTGGCTTTTTTTAACCAAAATTATATTTTTCTACTGGATTTGTTTCAAAATTTATAATCCTTCTTAATTTTTAGAGCAATCTAATCAAGGAGAACGTAAAAAGTTTAAAATATATATATATATATATATATTTTTTCAACAAGTTTAAAATATATATTAGAGAATTTGAATAAGTTCACTAAAACAAAAGCATGCTGGAGACGAAAAAATGCTAAAAAAAGTCGACCCCAAATACAATTCAATTGTGTATTGAGAGGGTAATTTATAAGTAAATTGGGCCAAGCAGGGTAAATGGGCCGCGGTAAAAAGGGCCGAGTGAAAGGACCTTGCAATGAGCTCGGTCCAAATTGTGCTTGTGGTTACCACGGTCGGTACGGTGTAATTAGCTCGGTCATACCATTCTAGGCCGAGATGAAAGGACCTTGCTCTTGATTAGCTCGGTCCAAGCTTGGTTTGGTTAGCTCGGTCCAAGCTTGCTATGGTTAGCTCGGTCTCAACAGGCGAAACTGAGGTACAAGCAATGAAGAGAAGAACCGAGCTAGTTAGAGCTCGGTCATTTCTGCCAGTTTAGCATGGCCATGTTAGCTCGATCGTTTTGTCATACTACCGAGGTAGAACCATCTCACTTGATTTAAGTACTGAAGGGGGTGTTGAAGGATAAGCATTGTCTTTCAGGAGTGTGATTCCTATGAGGACTCTACATGGAGGAATAAGAGTCCTACTAGGATTGTGCCACGCGGAACCTATAAAAGCTTATATACCTATAACATGTAAGGTACAACTTTGACTCCAGAATATACAGAGCTTTTGTCTATTTGGCTGACTTAGGCATCGGAGAGGTGTCCGGCACACACTCGCCGGCTAGCTCACGTTTGTGTTTTTAAGGAGTAAAGCGACGACGTTTGGAGGAGTGCAAACTTGATCAACAGGATTATACGAGAAGAATTATTTCGTGCTCGTACAATTGGCGCCGTTTGTGGAAAGACCAGAAAGAACAAAACCTCTTGATCAAGCTTCTCCTCTCTAATTGGAAGTAATGGCGCGCAATGAAGATTTGCCGTAGTCCGCTATCGACGGACAAACCCCAGAGGGGGGTGGAAGGCGCGAAGGTTTGCCTTCTATCCCTCCCATGGTGGATTTAGAGCCCCAGCGACAGAACCCCGGGAGTAGGGGTGTACGCGGTGCGGGTCGGTGCGGTTTGAGAGAAAAATAGAAACCGTATGGCTGGTGGCGGATTGATAAAAGTGTCACTAGAATTTGCCATTTTCCTTATCAAAAATCGGCGGTTTGGTTGGTAAATAATGACGGATTTGCCTTGGCGGTTCGGGCGGATTGGCGGTTTATAAAAAATATAATTCAAATTACAAAACTTAAATCAAAGAGTAAAAAAAAGACGAGAGATACCATGATGTTAAGCATCTTGCGAAGCTTTCTTCTGATGCAGCAAGTGTAGCAACAACATGATAATATCAACGACTATGCCATCAGTTCATTACAAGCATCTGTGGAAGCTACAATGATCAAATACAATACATAAAATTAATATCATTCAAGGTTTACAATATATTGAAAATGTTTACTCTTGAAAAGTATTTAGATTGAAAAGTGAGCTAATACAAGTTTGTAACATGGCCAGAAAAAAAAAATAAATAAATAAAAATATATATATATATTGAAAAGTGAATTGGAATCCAACTTTATTTTGGATTACTGACATCTTGAATTCCTCTCGAGCAGTAATGTAATACTATATTCTAAGGTATAGAACAACAAGCAAACTTAAGTAAAAAAGAATTTTTAGAATCTTATAAAACATGATTTAATAGCGGTGCGGGTCGGTGCGGTTTGGAAGAAAAATAGAAACTGGCGGATTGATAAAAGTGTTACTAGAATTTGTCATTTTTCTTACCAAAAACCGGCGATTCGATTGACAAATAATAACGAATTTGCCTTGGCGGTGCGGCTCGGTGCGGTTTTGGCGATTTTGGTGGTTTCGGCGGTATTATGCACACCCCTACTCGGGAGGGATGCCAGGGGAAGGCGGGCTAACAGCCCCCGTCGTTCTCAAAGTCCTGAAAGACAAAGGCGGAGGGTGAATCCTCAAGTTCTGGAGATCGCGTAAAGGAACAAGACGAGTTAATAAGGAAGATGGCGGCAGACATGGAGTCTATGATGTGCCAGATCAAAGGAAAAGTGGTGGTGACTGGAGAGGGGCGCAAAAGCAGTACGCCCCTCGCCACTTAGAAGATCGTGGTAGGCATACCACACCATCGCAAGCAGAGAGTAGCCTGAGAACAGGCGACACTCAGTCAAGAACTCCAGGACTCGTTACTCCAGGTCTGAGAGAATGAGAACTGAGAGGTCATATACCGAGAAGCACCTATCGGCCCTCGCGCACGCACCAGACGTCATCCAGGCAGACAGAATTGCCTAGATCATCCAATTTGCAAACTATGCTAGAAGAAAGGGCACGATGGAAAGAGGATACCAAGGCGCGCGACCCGCGTAGAGTTTCAACCCTTCAGCGGTTGGCTCCTCAGACACATGGGAGCGTCGAGGTAGAAATGCCAATACCGCACCTTGCTTACGAACCAGCAGACAAAGCATTAGCAAGGCTGCAAACCTCGTCGTTCGTTCCGGCAATTGAGAACGCACCATTACCTTCGGGCTTTCACCAGCCCAAATTTACCACTTATGAGGGGAAGACGGACCCCTACATGCACCTAAGCCACTTTCGCCAGGTTATGGCAGTATACCGGTGGAATGAGGCTTTAATGTGCATCCTTTTCCCATCCAGCCTTGGCGACCTAGGTTTAACCTGGTTCGAAAGGCTACCAGAAGGCAGCATCGCCTCCTGGGCGCAATTGGCAGAGGCGTTCGTGACTAGGTTTAGAACGAATACCAAAACACCAGTGGAGATCGATCAGCTACTCTCCATTGACATGGGCGACAAGGAGACGTTGAGATCCTACAATAGTCGTTATTGGGAAACTTTCAACCAGATAGGAGATTGTCCAACAAACCTCGCCATTGCACAATACAAACGGGGCTAGCCAGTCGGCAACAAATTGAGAGATTCAATCACTATGACGCCTCCCCTCACGATGGAGGCCTTAATGGAGAGAGTGCACCAACATATTCGTGTGGAAGAGGATGGCGCCCGTGCTAAGGCGAAATCTGGCACAACAGCAATACCAGATAAAAAGACTTCGGCAAAAGTCAACACGGTAGAACGACCAAGCAGGAATGGGCGAGGCAGACGGGCCAACAAAGAGGATCCAGACAAAAGGTGGCTAAGAGTTCGCACTGCCATTACCACGGTGTTCAAAAAACCAATCTACCGAATTCTCAGTGAGATACGCGATGAACCTTTCGTCCGATGGCCAGCTAAGTTGGGAGAAGCACAAAAAGACTATGACGAAGGATCCCGGTGTACCTTCCATAATGAAAAGGGGCACCGCACAGAGAATTGCACGCCGTTGAGACAGCACTTGGAGGAGTTAGTGGCAGCTGGGCACCTGGACCAGTACATAGAAGGAGGGACACAGCCAGCCCCCCAGAACCACGACAACCCAAACGGAATGCCGATCGACGCCCCACCTCAAGGCGTGATTAACGTAATACATGGGGTATTCGAACCTGAGCGAGTATGTGAGCTCAGGGGAATGATCAAGAAGGCTGAGCACTTAAGGGAAGTATTAAGTGCACAACCTGCTATTAAAAAAGGGAGAACAGAAGCCACGAATGTCATATCTTTTCAGACAGAGACTTGGCAAGGATATATTGCCCTCACAATGATGCACTGGTCGTCACACTCCGCGTCAAGGATTACGACATCAAACGGATTTTGATCAACCAAGGAAGCTCGTGTGAGATAATGTATTACGAAACCTTCAAACAATTGAAATTGGAGGACAAAGACTTGGCGCCTGCAACATCTCCCCTAATCGGATTCAACTCAATGCCAGAGTGGCCAGTGGGAAAGATAATCCTCCCAGTCAGAGCAGGAAGCATGACGAAACAAGTGGAATTCTGGGTATTGAAAGTCCCTTCCACTTACAACATAATCTTAGGAAGGACATGGCTGCATGCCATGCGATCGGTAGCTCAACCTACCATCAAGTATTGCGGTTCCCCAACGAAGCCGGAGTAATTGAAGAGGTCTTTGGAGACCAAATTATGTCAAACAATGCTTCGTCACAGTAAATGGCAGCCGCTGCCAAGGGATATGTACAGATGGTGGAAGAACCTGAGAGCAATGAACTGTTTGCGGATGTTGGCAAGCAGCTGAACAGAAGGCGTGGAAGACTTGGTACAGGTAAGGATAGATGAAAAGACCCAGAAAAGTTCTTTTTGCTCTCGTCTTGTCCAGCACTGAGAGAATAGAGGTCATGGAATTCTTAACCTCTAACATCGAAGTGTTCGCCTGGACGCCGTATGACATGCCTGGCATTGACCCAAACTTCATCTGTCACCAATTAAATCCACCCAACTGCCAGACCAATTATACAGCGCACTCGCAGATCAGCACTCCACCACGCCGAGATAGTGGCGGAAGAAGTGGGAAACCTTCTAGAGGCAGCTATCAGAGAAGTGCACTATCCCAAGTGGATATCCAATACGTGGTGGTGCCAAAGAAGAATGGAAAATGGCGTGTCTGCGTGGATACAAAACAGTCAACAAGGCATGCCCAAAGATAGCTTTCCCTCAATAGACCAACTGGTAGACTAACGGCAGGACACAACGACTTAGCTTTCTTGATGCGTATAGAGGTTACCATCAGATCGCTATGTATGAGCCAGACCAGGAGGTCACATCTTTTACAACTCCAGAGGACTGTATTGTACAAGGTCATGCCCTTTGGCCTAAAAACGCAGGGGCAACATTCCAGCGGATGGTCACCAAGATGTTTGAACCATTGTTAGGCAGAACAATGGAGGCTTACATAGATGGTGGTCAAAAGCAAGGATGAGAAGACCATCTCAGGGACCTAGATGAAATGTTCCAGATCCTGAAGAAGAACAAGTTGCGCCTTAATGCATCCAAGTACGCGTTCGGCGTAGGATCTGGCAAATTCGTTGGCTTCCTGGTGACCAACCGAGGTATTGAGGCAGACCCCTCTCAGATCAAAACAATTCAGGATCTAGAGAGGCCCAACTCAGTAAAGGAAGTGCAGCATCTCATTAGTATGGCAGCTGTGCTCAACCGATTCATAAGTCGGTCGTCAGACAGATGTCGACCATTTTTTCAAGCATTAAAGGCCAAGTTTGAGTGGGATGAAGAATGCGATCACGCCCTAGAAAGCTGAAAGAATACATGTCTTCCCCTTGCTAGTAACCCCAATACCTGGTGAAAAGCTCTTTTTGTACCTGGCAGTTTCACAGCACGCAGTCAACGCGGTGTTGGTCAGAGCGGAAGGAATCCAACACCTGCCATCTTTTATGTCAGCAAAACCTTGCTGGCGCAGAAACCAGGTACTTACCATTGGAAAAACTGGCCTTAGCCCTGATGATGGCCTCTAGGAAACTGTCGCATTACTTCCACGCCCACACCATAATCGTCCTCACAGCTTTTCCATTAAAAGCTTTGTTTGAGAGGGCGAACTTTTCTGGGTGAATCTTGAAGTGGGCAGTGGAGTTGGGACAGTTTGACATCAAGTTTCAACCCAGAACCACAATAAAAGCCCAAGCTTTAGCAGACTTTGTAGTAGAGTTCACACTAGGAAGTCATCACATCTGCCCCGTTCACTTGACTGGTACAAACGAAATGGGGATGGAGAGCGCCGCAAGAAATATGCAACCCCTGATACAGGATGCCTAGCCATATCCCAAAACAGACCGGAGTGAAGAAAGGGAGGAAGAAGCAAACCATGCTACACCAAGCAAAGACTCATCAACAAATAAAAACTTGGTACGATCAGATAGTGAGGGGCAAACAGTAAGTGTGGACTTTGAAGAAAACACCAGCAACACTCATGACCCCAAGGCATCATCCGATCCCTCCACTTGCTGGAAGCTGTTCGTCGGAGAGATGTGGAAGCTTTTCGTGGATGGAGCGTCCAACAGGCACGGCGCAGGACTTGGCATAGTCCTCATCTCACCAGATGGCCTAATAGTGGAACAAGCAGTCAACCTTGGTTTCCCAGCATCAATCAACGAAGCAGAGTATGAAGCGCTTCTGGCAGGACTAAAATCAACACTCTACATGAAGGCCACCGAGCTAATGGTTTACAGTGACTCACAGCTGGTGGTAAACCAAATTTCAGGCGACTACGAGGCAAAGGATGAAAGAATGGCTAAGTACCAAGAGTTAGTCAGAAAGGAGATTATGAAGTTCGAAGTAGTGCGGATAGAGCAGATTGGCAGGGAAGAAAACAGTAGAGCAGACGAACTAGCAGGCTTTGCTTCGATGGCAGATACATCCATCCCACATCCGTTACTGGTTGACTACTTACCAAGACCAAGCATTAAAGAACCCGAAGTAGAAGAGGTATGTTGCGCCGAATTAGGCCCATGGATGGATCCAATTATAGTGTTCTTAAAAGACGGCGTCTTACCCTGAAGAGAAGAAAGAAGCCAACAAAATTAGAGCAAAGTCGCAACGATTTTGGCTCTCCCCATCAATGGCCTTGTACAAGAAATCCTTCACAGGACCTTACCTAAATGTGTTCATCCAGCAAAGTCGAAGCATTCTTGTTCGAGATACGAAGGCGTTGCGGAAGCCACCAAGGGGGAAGATCATTGGCCTACAGAGCAATTTCACAGGGATATTGGTGGCCTTACATGCAAGCAGACTCAGAGAAGTATGTCAAGAAGTGCGAGAAATGTCAGAAGTTCGCACACCAAATACATCAACCAGCCAGAGAGCTTCTACCATTAACTAGCCCATGGCCCTTCGCAATGTGGGGCTTGGACATAGTAGGACCACTTCCAACGCACCCGGCAACAGAAAGTTTTTCTTTGCAACAGACTACTTCACAAATGGGTGAGGGAAGCTAGCATCAATAAAGGAGAAAGATGTGAAGAAGTTCGTCTGGCAGAATATCATCACTCGATTCGGCATACCGAAAGCTCTAATATCTGACAACGGCACTCAGTTCGATGGTAAAATTTTTAGGCTTTTGTGAAGAATACAAGATAGAATTCTACAACTCTACACCCCATACCCCCAAGCAAATGGCCAGGCAGAAGCATCAAACAAAGTCGTCTTAGATGGATTGAAGAAAAGACTGGAGAAAGCAAAAGGCAAGTGGGCAGAGGAGCTCCCTCATGTTTTATGGGCTTATCGTACCACACCTCGGCGGTCTACTAGAGAAACACCTTTTTCCTTGGCCTATGGCATGGAAGCAGTAATCCCACTAGAAGTCGGCCTCCCCACAATTAGAAGTGAAAATTTTGATCCAGACTTAAATGGAGAAGCCATAGCATTGGAGCTCGACCTTGCAGAAGAAAGAAGAGAAAGAGCACTGGTTCACATTGCCTCATACCAGCAGAGTTATCAGGAAATATAACAAGACAGTACATCCAAGGCAATTCAAGATTGGAGATTGGTGCTGCGCAAAGTAATGGGAAACACCCTGGTACCCGGAGATGGCAAGTTAGGGCCCAATTGGGAAGGACCTTACAAAGTTTGGATTAGCAGGAAAAGGGGCATACCACTTGGAAGATGAAGACACAAAGCCATTCCCAGGCCATGGAACACTGCCAATCTCAAACTATTTTATTTTTAGCTTTTCTTTAAATTTACTTGTAGTTTTTATTTTTCAATAAAACAAGTAGTTTCTTTTTCAGCATAAATTGTTTTTCTCTGTAAAAATAGTTTTAGGGAACTAAGGGCAATGAAATCAGAGTTGGCCGGAATAACCAACTTTGAGCTCTCTTCAGCTAGGATTAGGATCTGGGCTGAAGAGGTTGGCTGGAAAAACCAACACTTTTCCTAAGCCAAGATAAGGATCGAGGCTGCAGGACGTTTGGCAGGAATAACCAAACACTTCGCTCTAGGTTGGCAGGAATAACCAGCTTTGAGCTCTCTTCAGATTTCTGGGCTGAAGAGGTTGGCTGGAAAAACCAACACTTCTCCTAAGCCAAGATAAGGATCGAGGCGCAGGACGTTTGGCAGGAATAACCAAACATTTCGCTCTAGGTTGGCAGAATAACCAACTTTGAACTCTCTTCAGCTAAGATCAGGATCTGGGCTGAAGAGGTTGGCTGGAAAAACCAACATTTATTGCTCTTAGCAAGATAAGGATCTAGGCTGAAGAAGTTGGCTGGAAAAACCAACATTTATTGCTCTTCAGCAGAGATAAGGATCTAGGCTGAAGAAGTTGGCTGGAAAAACCAATATTTGTTGCTCTTCAATCGAGATAAGGATCTAGGCTGAAGAGGTTGGCTGGGAAAAGCAACACTTAGTACTCTTCAACCGAGATAAGGTTCCAGGCTGAAGAGTGGTTGGCTGGAATAAATAACTTTTTGTAATCTTCAGCCGAGGTAAAAACTTAGGCTGAAGAGGTTGGCAGGTATGACCAGGTAGATTTCAAGGTTAAGACCGAGGTAGGTATCTCGGCCAGAAAATGTTATACTACATTCAGATTACAATTGGAAAGTAAATGCAAACATGGAAGTAAACCGAAACAACAGTTGAAACAAAAGAAGCTTTCATTCAAAGTTCAAGTCAGAGTTACAAAGGAGCGGGACTTCAGCCCGGTTACAGTTTCTTTCCAAAAGTAAAAAGAAGAAAATACAAGATCAAGCAAAGAGGTCGTCAAGATCCGCATCCAGATCAACTCGGAGCCCGGTCACATTGTCAACCAAGTATTCCACCGGTGGCTCCACCCGAGCTAACTGAACAGCGGGATCATTGATGACCGGGGCATTGTTGGGCCCAGATTCTTCTTCGTCATCCTCAGCTTGAAGAAATTTTTGTTGAATGGCGTGGGCGTACTCCGCCATATAGCTCGGTATGAAGTGCGGAGGAGGGTTCAGGAAAACCTCGGTCTCTGGACCGTGACCGAGCTGTGCCACGGCCGCTTTCCACCCACACTTGAAAAATATATCCTTAGCAGCTTCGCACTGCAGGATGTAGGTTGCTTCACCCTCTTTATAACCGCGGTCTTCCGCGTCCTCCATTTTCTTCTCGAGCGTGGTTATCTCGGCGTTCTTCTTCTGCTCAACTTTGGCTAGCTCACGCAGATAACGATCTTTCAGCTCGGTCAAGGCCTTTTGTTTGTCGGCCTCCGCCGAATCCACTAGCCCGGTGAGACGGGCGACTTCCGATTGCAGCTCGGCCATTTTTTGCTTAGCGTCATTTAGCTCGGCCGTCTTGCTCTCGGCCTCAGCCATGGCCTGCCTTGTGGTTTTGCGCAGTTCCAACACTCGCTTATGTGCAATATGGTTTTTCTGCATGGCCTGCGAAAGGAGGGGTAGCAGATATGAGTCAAAACCAAGCAAACAGATGGTATAAAATAAAAAACGATCAGGAGTACTTACCAGCACCATTGACTTCGTTGCCGACCGGATGACCTTTAGCTCGGTCAAATGGTCATGATGTTCCATATCAGGGGGCAGGCACACGCTCTTAGCCAGATGAAGATGAGCATGTGGTCTTTGTCTGCCACCACTGAATCAGTGTCTTGGATGGTGCGGCTCCGGAATGTAGTTTTAGGGCCCATTCAGAAGGGCTAGCTCGGTCAGAACCCGTGGGCTCTAGGCTCGGTTGTGTGGTTTGGAGGAGAATGGTGTCTTCTTCATCGACGAGGCACGGCTTGGTTGTGGAAGTCCAAGCGCGCTTGCTTGGCCGAGATGAAGAGGGTTGAGCGGTTGGAGAGGGCTACCACGGCCGGCTGTTTGACGGCTTGTGGTACCTCGGGTTGGTTTGTCTCGGTGATAAGGGCCCTTACCGCTCTCTTCTTTGCATTTCTTGTTCAGCAGTTAGTGGGATCAAATTGATTTGAGGCAGGTAGGATCTGGTTCTGGTGAGGGTTCCAACAAGAAATCTGTCACCCTGGTCTTCGCCTGCTGCTGTATTTGTACGTCGGTTCAAAATTTAGTAGCTCGGCCCAACCTTGGTTAGGATATCGAAGTGCGGCGCGAAGTGTGTCTAGGTTGGGGTAGCTGTACTGGGACTTGAGATGGTCCAAATCTGCATAAAGGAAAAAGACAACGGTTAGTACGGTTGAAAATGGGAACAATAAAGTAAAGAAAGCACAAAACTAAGCCGAGGTAATTATACCGGCGACTCCTTTGTTCCAGTTAATTCGGTCACCCGGGATCTGGGCCTCCTGGTCTTCGAAGTTGCCCGAGACCCAGAAGAAATCATCATCATTTACGTCTTTATCTAGGGTGTTCTTTATTATCTTTTCATGGCAGCATCTTATACTTAAATAATAAACCCATCCATCTTCGTTTTGGCCTAAAGAGTACTGGTGAAATAGCTCGGCTAAACCGAGGTTGAGGCCAAGCCGGCGATTTAGCTCAACGATGCCATTTATTATTAGGTAAGAATTGGTGGAAAGCTGGGTAGGGCAAAGATTTGTTTGTCTGAGGAACTCACAAAGAAGTGGTTGGACGGGGAATCAAAGTTCGGTTTCTACAATGGAAAGAAGGGTGAAAGGAATAAAACCCGGGTTTCCCCAGGGAGTGGTGTCTAGTTCGACTAGGCTAAGATGGACATCATCAGGGATATGGTAGTCCCTTCGGAACTCGGCCATAGCCCTTGGAGAGTTTAGTAAAAACCTATATTTCCCCATGTGGTCTTAAATTAGGTATAAATTATGCTCAAGTGTTAGCTCGGTACAGAGATGATATGGAGTATCTTGGTTGAAGCGTTCAAATGAGTGCCTGGGCAACCTAGTCAAAGTCTGCAAAGGGCAAAGGAAAAGTGTTAAGCACAGATCGATGGATCGTGCTAAAAGTAACAAAGGTAAAATAAATGTTGTCTTAGCTCGGCTACGTAGGACACTATCTATTCTTAGCTCGGTTTGGGCGAAGAAACTTTAGCCCGGTTAAGTATATAAGGAGTTCGTAGCACGGTTGAAGCTTATGATGCAACATTCTTATCTCGGTTTTTGACTAAGTTAGGGAGCTGGTTTGGCCCCAAGTTATAACTCGGTCGGTGGTTAAGGATTTCTAGCGCGGTATTGCGCAAACCTAGTGCAGTTCGCTAACTCGACTAAATGAAACAGAAGGTACCTAGACCTATTGAAACTACAAGTATAGCATGAAGTTTTTAGTTCGGTCGTTCAGTTTGGCTAGGTTCGCACCTAATACAAACAAGATCCTAATTCGGTTGGAGTATGATTTTGGATCTAAAATGTCCCCTTTCAGTTTGTTCTCAAATCCAGTAGGTGTGATTACTATTCAAAAAGTTCTTATTCATTACAGAGAAAACCATTTGAAAGTGTTGTGAAAAAACACATATACAAATGATACGTGTTGCTAGTCTATACAAACGAAAAGCAAAAGAGGATTGAGTTACTTACGGATTGAAGACGAAAGGATGCAGTTGGTGATGAGAACGCAAGCTTCGCAGGTACAAAGGTTACAAAAATGGAGGCTCAAGCAAGAGAGAGAGAGAAGATGAATAGTAGAATTGAATGGTTCGAAGTATATGGTTTCGGTGTAAAGAGAGAGAGAAAAGGTAAGACTATTCAAATTTTTCAGAGTACGAAGACGGCGTGACAGCTACGCTAGGCGAGTGACAGTTTGCCACGTGTCCATGGAATAGAAGCGATTCAGTTACAGCGACTGAAGAGACGTTTTGACTGGACAGATTAGTAGCCCGGTGTGAATTTAGCTCGGTTTAAAGGCTAAAGTTTTTAGCTTGGTTGGTAACGGATAATCCCAATCATGCTGCGCAGATGGAATTAAGGGGCAATTGAGAGGGTAATTTATAAGTAAATTGGGCCGAGTAGGGTAAATGGGCTGCGGTAAAAAGGGCCGAGTGAAAGGACCTTGCAATTAGCTCGGTCCAAATTGTGCTTGTGGTTACCACGGTCGGTACGGTGTAATTAGTTCGGTCATACCATTCTAGGCCGAGATGATTTGAGCCTTCCTGCGGACCTTGCTCTTGATTAGCTCGGTCCAAGCTTGGTTTGGTTAGCTCGATCCAAGCTTGCTATGGTTAGCTCGGTCTCAACAGGTGAAACTGAGGTACAAGCAATGAAGAGAAGAACCGAGCTAGTTAGAGCTCGGTCATTTCTGCAGTTTAGCATGGCCATGTTAGCTCGATCGTTTTCATACTACCGAGGTAGAACCATCTCACTTGGTTTAAGCAGTGAGGGGGGTGTTGAAGGATAAGCATTGTCTTTCAGGAGTGTGATTCCTATGAGGACTCTACATGGAGGAATAAGAGTCCTACTAGGATTATGCCATGTGGAACCTATAAAAGCTCATAACATAACCTATGTACAGGTAACACAACTTTGACTCCCAAATATACAGAGCTTTTGTCTATTTGGCTGACTTAGGCATCGGAGAGGTGTCCAGCACACACCCGCCGGCTAGCTCACGTTTGTGTTTTCAGGGAGTAAAGCGACGACGTTTGGAGGAGCGCAAACTTGATCAAGAGGATTATACGAGAAGAATTATTTCGTGCTCGTACATGTATCTTTTACGTCTTCATGAGAAAATTATATAAAAGAGAAGAAAAAAAATAGAAACCAATATGGAAAATTTTTGTTTCATAATGCTGAGATGTGGCAGCTCAATAAAGATAAAATCAATCAGTCTATAAAAATAAAAAGGTGCTCAGACGGAAAATTTAATTTTGAATTTTTCTTGTCCAAAGATCCAGTCGTTAATTTATTCTGTCCATAATCATAAAATGACCAAAATACTCATCACTATTTATTTGGATCACACGTCTATCTTTTTCAATCCCATCTCTCAAACCGGTTCTATCTCTCTCATCCTCCCTCTCTGTCTCCTTTTATGAAACCCTAGTGTTGTCTGTCTTATCCTCTACCCCTCCTCTAGCATCCTCTAGCCTCCACCTGGCGGCTCCATCGTCTACGATAATGCTTAAAGATCACACAAAAAAAAATTAAAAATATCTCACTTTTATTAGAAGTGTGATTAAAAATAATTAGAATGATATTTTAATCATAGTCAATTAAATTGAGTGAGATAGTATTTATTTTTAATTTCACTTTCTAAATAATTTTTTGTAATCACGATTTTTTTAAATACGTGTGATTGTATATATATTTTTAATTTTGTTTTATATAAAATAATATTCTACAACAAAATTAACTGTTAAGTTAGTCTCTCTCTCTCTCTCTCTCTCTCTCTCTCTCTCTCTCTCTCATGCGACACCCATCTCCATCGAGAAAATTCTATTTGCGCACACCTACTTATCTCAGTGTACTCACTTAATAAAATTTATTTTAATGACAATTATACCTTAAAATAAATGACCATAATAAGTATCAAAACCCTAGCCAACCCATCTCATTTCTTCTTCTCCTCTCTCTTTCTACCACCAACAACAACAAACAAACCCTTTTGTTTTCTTCCTTTCTCTCTCTTTAGAATCGATTTAATTTGTTTTGGTTACGAATTCAATGAAAAATAATAGAGAGGAAGACGATCTACTATCGAAATTATTATTTTTGTTCAGAAAACAATTTTCAAATCGAATTATTTGCTGCCTCTTTCAATAAATATGTTAAATCCATTTCAGAAATAAGTGGTGGACTGTTAACAGTGGTGAAAGCTGTGCAGTCTACATTGTCATATTTCTCTTTCATTGGAAACTCAGAAAGTGGTGCTACATCCATGCTTGGTGAAGCATATCCGTCCTTATGAGAGAGATAAAGAGATCCATGATTTGGTTCATCAGAAGCTAACTGTGGATTTTCAGTGGGTGTGTTTGGGTGAAAAATGTGTATATAATATTTGAGTTAAGGGTTATAATTAGAATATGTGGAGTATGAAATGACACAAATAATATCTAACAAAATTCATAAGTGTGTGCGCTAAAAATGATGTATAATGAGATAAGCACTGGGTAGAAATAGAATTTCCCTCTCCATCCCCATTGGAGCACCAATTGTCTCCCTTTGTCTATCTCGCTCCCCGCAGGTACTCTTTCTCTCTCTTCCTCCATTTTGCTCTAGGGTTTAACACTCGTTTGTTTCATTTCTCATTGATTTTTGCTCTAGGGATATTTGGGATCTTTATTTTTTCAGATTTGTTTTTGGATCATGATTTGAACATCTTGATTGTTGTCTGATTGATTGTTAAAGCTCGGAACAAAGTGTACGTTTAGTGAAAATAGAGAGGCATATCTTCTTATCATTAGGTGACCACTATACTCAATTTTTTTATTGTTTCTTTGATTGATTTGTGATTATATATCAATTTTAAACAATAAATAACAATCAAAATCAAACAATCAAGACAAATCAACACAACGATTTTACGTAGAAAAATCACAATTGGAGCGACTCCAATTGTGATAAAAAAAATCACAGGCAAAAGTCACAAAACAATCCACTAAGAAGACATAAAGGAATTACACAAGTGTACTCTCAATTACCTAGCGAATCCACGCTCGAATCGAATTAACCCCTATGTGCCTCTTCCAGCCCCGTCTTCACCTCGGAATTGTCTTGCCTAACGTTGAATCCACAACGCCGATGTTGAATCCACGACGATGAGCCATTCCAGAATCCACCAAAGCTTCAAGCCCAAATTCTCCAGAATCTACCGAAGAACAACTCTCTCTTTTGTATTAAATAAATAAAACAAACAAACCCTTTGATATAATCCACTCAATTCATGATTTAAACTCTCACAAATATCAAAGGAAACAAGCAAAGAAGCTTCAGAAGAAAACCCTAATACCCAAAAAGAAGATCTGGAAGTTGTACCCTAAAATCAGACTGAAACACATATTTATAGAAAACGGATCTGCGATCTCCGCTCGAGCGCAAGAATGTCCGCTCAAGCTCAAGAATGGCCGCTCGAGCGGAAAAAAAATAACTCCCAGTACTTTTGCAAGCGAGTGAAACTTCTGAAAGGTCGCGATCTCCACTCGAGCGCAGGAATGGCCGCTCGAGCAGAAAAACAACTTCGACTACAAATTTGCTTTTTGCTTCGGGGGCACTGCCTCTCGACCCCACCTGGGTGTTGCCTCGGACCCGCCAAGGGGCGTTGCCCCCTAGAACCCCGTGAGCTAACCGAGTAGCTCGATCCCCGACACAGTCAGCGAAGTGTCAAACATGGTAGGATTAAGATCACAAAATCCTCTGCAAAGGCACAATTCGGGTTGGATTCGCATCTAAAAACTCATAACCTCACTTAAATAAAAGATCGAATAAAATTACAACTGAAAGGAGTTTTGTCAAACAGGATTGCCAAGAATAAAAACCTAACAGTTGGTTGGAAGACTTGGAAAAACAATTAGATATCAAACTTGTTATTTTGTGATTTTTGTGTTGTTTACATTGTGAAAGATAGAATTTTTCTGTTCTTACTAATTTTTTTGAGATTAACTTTGTGATTTATTGACTAAAATTGACTAGGTCTTTTTTTATTTATTTATGTTTTTTACGTGTTCGTTTGGTTTGTACATAGGCTATTAGGCTTTACGCCATTGGTTTTCTCTTACGCTGTATTTAGTTGGGAGATTAGGAAATAGAAAGGGAAAATGAAAAGGTGTGTAAAATTATGTGAAATGTAAGTATATTTTATTTATATTTCACTTACTTTTTCTCTTTCCCTTTTTAAATCCGTTCCCAAATCTTTCAACCAAACACAACGTTAGTTCATCAATCATTGGATAAATTTTAACAAAAAATGTTTTTACTGCACTTTGGTATTATTATTATTATTATTATATTATTATTATTATTATTTTGTGAAATTGCTTCTATATGCTTGATAAATTGTCTAAACGGGGCTGAAACATGTATGTGTGGCTATTTGGGTTTTAATTTTTAATTTTATTATTATTAATTTTCTATTAAGGAGTGTTGAGTACTAGGAAATTCATTTGCTGCTGCAAATCTTCAATTTGGACAGAGCTCATCCGAGCAAGGCTTTTAATAATATTGAGCAACTTGGTTATGTTCTCTTAGGCTTTCCATTTAAAAAAATAATAATGATTTTAAAATTAAAAAAAGAAATCAGTATAATAATTATTTCCCGTGTATTTAATTACTTTGATGCCATGGTATTCAAGGATTAGACAAATGTGAACTAGAGATTTGTTTATAACTCAATGCTGTTGCATTCAATATAAGTCAACATTTCATATTTTGTAATTTATAACTTTTTGCAAAGGCAGCCTAAAACCCTTGTATCATTCATCCCATTTAATGTTTCCCTTGTTATTTTTCATTTATGTGGTCTATTTTTGTTCCTTTCCATTTGCTTATAGAAAATGTTGTGCAAGTATTTTGGTTCCTTGCAGAACTTTTTTGAACGGTTTGTGATAGCGAGGCATATTTAGTTCCACTGCTAGAAATTAGGTTTTTAGTGGCGTTAAAAAACGCCGCTATAGATATCAAAAACGCCGCTAATGGTTTTTGTGACGTTTAGTACCAAACGTCGAAGATGCGGCTATCGCCATAGCTTAATGACGCTTTAAAAGCGTCGTTATATTTAGTATAGGCGGCGTTTTTAAAAACGCCGCCAAATGTCCCACCCTAACAGCACTATGACATCACTGTGATTTAGCGATGTTTTCAAAACGCCATCATATCTTTTTTTTAAAACTGACCGTTAGCTTTAGAGTTTAGGTGGCGTTTCTCAAAACGCCGTGATATCCTCTTATATTTTTATTTTATTTTTTTTTATATAAAAATTGTACTAATTTTATGTGATTGAACTAAAAAAATACCTCTAATAAAATTGAATAGTACTAATATAAAATAATAACTTCCATTCAAATAGTAAATGTAGCATTAATTCACTTTCCCATTCAATTTAATATCCAATCACCATTACCCACAAAATAACATATCCACAAATGATGTTTTAACATTACTCACAAAATAACATATTCAAAAATTGAATTCACAATTCTCAACCAAAAAATCAAATGATTCATAAGCAAAGGACCTGATCCTTGTATTTTACAATAATGTTTTTATGTGTGTAAAGCACATGCTTCTGGTTATCACTATTCTTGTCAGGATGCAGCTCACCAACAAAACCTATAACATTGACAAGATGATAACATAAAGCATTGAATTAAACATCTGAAAAGACTCAAAAATTAAAAATAAGTTTAATAATACAAGAAGTACAATACAAAAAAATTAAAATTAAAATTTGTTAATACAAACCCTAAAGCCGGATAAGACCATCTCCAACGGTGAACCAAATTCAGTATCAAATTTGAATTTGATGAAAAAAGTCACTTTTTTTGCTCTCATGGTTTCACCAAACCGATATCAAACTGAGAACGGAGCAAATTTTTCATCAAATTGAGAATCTGCGTGAGCCTTCACCAATTCACTGTGCTGTAACGTTGCAAGTGGGGCCACGGTCAACCTGCTGGACGTCCGGCCGGTCGACCAACCGGTCGACCGATAAAAGGTTCAAACATTTCAAATATTCAGGTTCAAACAAGTAAAAATATATATATATATATATATATTTGCCTTACCGGTCGACCGACCGGTCGACCCCTGCCTTTGATGACAACCATTGGAGCAGCCTATATCAGATTGAAAAAATGGTCCTTTTTTACTCAGATTTGATGAAAATAAAGGTTAACCATTGGAGATGCTCTAACACAAGTAAAACCAAACTAGCATCAAATAACTTGTGAAGGACATAAAATGAGACCCAAATTGACCAAAAACTTGATTGGACGAGGCCCATAGGCACTAAAACCTTTACAAATTCCAAACTTTCACTTTCTAGTTTGCATTCTCTACATCATGTATCTCCCTCTTCTCAGACAATGTTAGCAATCTCTCAACTTCAACAAGAGCTTTGCAATTTCAATATTTTCTAAATTGGGACATTTCAAAGAATGATAACATTAAATTAAAACTCAAGATGGTATATAGCATGGAAAAAATACCAAAATCTGCAATATTTTAATGATATGAAATTCTCAAAAGCAACCATTCAAGAAAATAAAAGACATCAACAAATATAAAAAACGCAATAAAAGTCAGGAAACAAAATACATACCTGAATAAATAGCCGATGGAGAGCTTCTTGCTCAGCATTAGTAAACCTCCCAAATGCTTTAGAGATTTCCTATTGAAATGCATGAAATAAATATAGCATTCAGAGACGAACATTTCATAAAAGAGCTTTATGATACTAGCAGAATAAATGAATTTTTCTTTTCCTTGAAAATCATGTGTCAAGAAGGGCATTGAAGTAAATAGACACTTTATAAAACAAAAAAGAGTTTGGGACTTAGTTGCCACCAGGTGTGTAAACTAAGTGAATATATATGAGAATCTTAAAATTCTGCTATCCTTTGCTATAACCACACATTATGCTTTTCATTACCAAACTCAATTTTTTTTAAAATAACCATGCATTATGATAGTAGGACTACAGATCAGTAATCAATACTAATCAGGGTTAAGAGGGCATTGAACATTTCAAATTAAGATAGTTTTTTAGTTACTTGAGCATAAATATTTAAGTTATAAATTACTGACCACATTTTTAATATTTTGTAAAGATAGAATGTCCAGAAAAACTTATTCTGTTTATTCTGAAGTTACATCAACTAATGCCAAGTTCCACCAGCACTTAATTCAAACAACACCAGTAGGCTTTACTATATTTATAAATCATAAAAATGAAAGAATCATGGACATACCACAGCTTTTTAATTCCAAAATAAATTTCTTCACAAAAGACTCCAATAAAAGCCGCCCCAAGGATCTGAAGAATCTGTAAAAGCACAAAAATAATGGTGCAGAATATTGAACTCTCATCTCTCTTAGTTCTTGAAGGTTGTCAGGCCATATCTCTACCAGGTTATCCATTTCGCATTGACAGACAACTTCTCAAGGGAAGTCAATTTAACCTGTAAAGTTGATTTCACAGGGTTAAAAGCATAATTAAACACACCAAACTTTATTTCCATTTAATTTTTAAATTAATTTACTTCAAAGTTAAATCATTAAACTTCAATATTTCTTTAAAAAATTTGAATATTCAAATTTAACTATACATTACTTAAAGTTTCTAATTTCAAAGTGTTATAAGAAACAAGATAATAATCATAGGAAACAAGATACGTATAACTGTACAAGTAACAACATTAATGGGTAAATAGGATTTCAACACCTAACATCAAAGAAGTAAACGTGAGACAAACTCTTATTCAACGAGAGGATGTAATTGAAATTTGGATGTAATTGAGAGATCACTAAAGTAAAGCCTACATTGCTAGTCATTACTATTGCTATTATCAATCATCATAGTGTGATGTAGCACACGCAGGTTTGAAGCAAGTTTTAAGCTAACTTAGGGTTAGGTTTGAAGCAGGTTTGAAACAAGTATTATCACAAGGAACCCCAACTACGGTTGGTTTGACATTGATGGGTGGGCACCATAGGCTTCGGTCAATCCCTACACGAATATATTTCTTTGTCCAAATATGATTATGCACACAACCTAAAGAATTATTCTCTGTCTATTATATTATAAATATAGATACCATATATAGTTTGAATCTGCTAACCCACTGTTTCAACCCCCACATACACAAATCACACAGAAACCCAGTATTAGAAAAGAAAGATAAAAGATTAAACCCATATATCAATTTCGCAGAATATGAGGCAACAATAAACAAGATTAGAAAAGAGAAGAGAAGGGAAGAAACCATTTGGAAGCAACGTTGACAACAAGAAGAACCTTCCCTTTGTATGTGCTGAGATCCACCTCCTTACCCTTGCTATCCTACACATCCCAAACAAATTCCAAACTTTCTCAGAATCCAAACAAAAACAATTTGAACAAACACATATATACATGTATCTAAAACAAATAAAGAATGAGAAAGAGAGACCTTGACTGAGAAATCATGAATGGATTTTTAAGGGACTGATTCAGAAGCACCCATCTAGATTGTAACCAGAGAGATTTGTTTACATGTAAAGATTTCTATTTCTTGAAGGTTTGGCCAAGACAACAGCCAGCACAGAGCACCAATATATATGTGTGTGTGTGTGTGTGTGTGTGAACAACATGGAGAAAGTAGCCTTGAAAAAGTTTTCCTTCACATTATTTTCCCAAGAGATTTGTATTTCAAAACAAACACCATATAATGATATTGTTACATAATTTTTATGGAATTTTTTGTATGCATAAAGTTTTCCTGTAGGATGTCATGCATGCATCAGTCAAAAATACACAATTCCAAAATGTCAAAAAGCCAAGAGAACCTATATCATTGCCAAAGACTTGTTATGCAGAGGTTATTGTGTGCACGTATATACATATATATATATATATATATATGCATGATAACAATTGAGTTACTCAAACTTCCATCATTTTTCTCTGGTATGACTATAGCTCTACATGTCACCATCGTCAATGGAAAAAGAGAAAATGTCAATGTGGCAATGTCAATCCATGACTAGCTACCATGATAAAATATGTACATATATATTTTTGAAAGTAGAGGATCTGAAATTCAACTTGAGCAGACATAGAGACAACGACGACGACAACAACAGCAATTCTATAAATGCACTGTTTCAAATGCAATCAATCTGTGATAAATGTGCAACAAGATTGAATCAAATGGAATTGAAGTATTTGGAGCATTTGAAATTCGTTCTTTTTATCAGATGAAATTCTAGGAACACTTTGAGAATGGAATGTGTTTGACTTACCATGTAGGGAACACCATCAAGTCAGCAAAACTAGCTCCCAAGAAATCCTGTTTGGTTGTGTTTTTGTTTCCGGTTCTTGTTTTTCTTGTTTTTGGAAAGAAATAATGGAAAGTTTGAAAAGACTCATCATTTTCATTTTTTAGCGAAATTAGTTTCTGAGAATTTTTGTGAAACAATTCGCCAAACCAGTTTACCCGAAACATGAGAACAGAAAAGAGAAAACAAAAACACAAAGAGGCTAGTGTCATAAACAACTAGATAGATAGATTCTCACCAAATATATAGGGTATGCAAACATGGGGAATGGAACTTTAAATCTTAGGATTTTGGTAGATTCATCCAAAGTCTTGTATATCTTCTCAGGCAACTGTAACCATAAGAGTAATTAATTAAATACTAGCATATATGAAACATTGGAACCATAAAAAAATATATATAGAAATGCTAAACGGACCTTATCAACCCCAATCATGGCATTCCCTTCCATCCCCTTTGATGAGGCCTTCGGTGAAGAACTGACCATGCTAAGTCCACCCTCGTTATCTGCGAACAATTGGAATGTAGTTTTAAACATTGTTACAGGTCTTAAAATTTTTGAATACAATTGTTAAAGATTGAAAGGATAATAGCATAAACAAAACATGTTATGTTTTGTGTAGATTTAGAGGATAATTTTGAACAAATTAGAGCTAAATAGCATAACTGCAAATACAAAAATAAAAATAACTGACCTATTTATCTTCTTTTTTTACTTCGACTACACTAAAAAAAAAATACGGGGTATGCATATAGAGAAGCTTAGATGAATATACATTCTTGGAGTCTTCACTACTTGCAGTCTTGGCATATATGACCAGGCAGAACAAAACTTGTTTATATACAGGGTATTCATATTTAATGGGGTGTCTACACCCTATGAAGCACGGACACGGACACGGACACGCATACAGACACGACACGGGACACAGCAATTTCTAAAAAATAGGGACACAGACACGGACACGGCAGGGGACACGGCAAATTTTTTAATTTTTTTATAAATATTTTTATTTTAATACACATTAATTATTTTATTTATTTATTATATTTTTTAAATAATTAATTTTTTTATTTTATTTTACATACATGTGTTTATTTATTTTTATTAATATATATGAGTATATATTATCTTACAATATGTATTATATTATCTTATAAATATATTATATGTATATTAATAACTATTATATAATATATATAATAATAGTTAGACCCTCAGATAAAACTACAGAAGCAAGGGAGAGAGAGAAGGAGAGAGAGAGAGGTCGAGGTCGAGGTCGCGAAAGAGAGAGAGAGACAGATTGTGAAGGCGAGAGAGAGAGACAGATCACGATCGTCTGGGGTGTTCGATTGTTCGATCGACTGATGGAGCTTGGAGCTTCGATCTTCGACTGGATTCATGGAGCTTCGATCTTCGATCTTCGACAGGTTTGTCTCTCTTCACTCTCTTCCTTCACACTCTCTCCTTTGTCTGTCCCTCCTTGCCGTGTCTCATGCCGTGTCCAAATCTGAACACGCATGTCCCCTACAAGAAAAACAATTAAATTAAAGGGACACGGCAGATGGCGTGTCCCGTACGTGTCCCTAGCGTGTCCCCGTGTCCGACACCGCCACGGCGCTGATTTTGCCATGTCTATGCTTCATAGTCTACATCTTCATATTATTAGGATGACAAAGTCTGAAGTTTCCAACAACTTATTATGCATAAAAGATAAAAGAAACTCACTCAAATGGTTCAAAATATCTTCTATTTTTCTTCATGAATGAAATCTTAAAAGGGCTATGATGCAGCATCACAAATTGCTACAAATTTCTCATCATCAAACAAATCTATTAGTTGAAGACAAGCACTCTAATAAAAAATCAAACGGCTGAAATAATCAAATTTAATAAACTATTAAGTGAAACCATCACTTCAGTGAATTCCAATCCGTTGTTTTAAGCAAACATAGCTAGTTTTTGGACTTGGCCGTACTCATTTGATACATAATTCAACATATAATCCATATGAATATATAAAAGGTTACATAATTTCTTATTGAGATCTATTTTAAAAAAATTTGTCAATCTATTCATATATATGTATGTATGTATTTTGTGTTCAATTTTAACATCTACAATACACATTATGATCTTCAATCAATCAATAGATCTTCAACCGAAACCTACCATACTTGAATCGAATCAATAGATCTTCAATCTGATCTAAGAATGATAAAGTAGATGAAACCTAACATACTTGAATCGAATGATTCCGTCAGTAAGAAGATAGAGATGAGACTGATCAACACTTACTATGAAGAAAGAGTTGCGAACGCGAACGCGAACACGAACTAGAGAAGAGGCTTGAATCGATCTATGAATACTTGAATCGATCTACAAATACGAAGGGGTTCAGCTACGGTTCTACAAATATGAAGGGTTGTCTCTGAAACGAAGGGGTTTGAAGAGAGAGAAAGAGTGAAATCAAGGGTTCAGAGAGAGACAGAGCAAGACTTAAACTGAATAATACTTGAATCGATCTATGAATACATGAATCGATCTGCAAATACAAAGGGGTTCAGCTGCGGTTCTACAAATACGAAGGGGTTTGAAGAGAGAGAGAGAGTGAAATCAAGGTTTAGACAGAAAGAGGGAGATTGAGAGTGAATACGCTACTTTACATTCTCATATATTAAAAAAATAAAAAAAATAAAAAACACATTCGAAGGCGTTTTTAAAACGACTATTGAAATTAAAACGGTGTCGTATTATCAAACAAAAAATGCGACGTTTATAAAAACGCCGTTAAATGTTAGAAACAGAGGCATATTTTTAAACGTTGTTAATAAACGCCGTTAAATCCCAGTATTCTTGTAGTGTTCTTACCAGTTTTTGATTCCATTCTTGATTAGACTTGATTTCTAATTCCGTTCTTGATTAAACCTCATATGTGATCTTTGCATGCTTTGTTTCTATTATATTTTGCTTTAAATTGTTTCATTCCCTACATTTTCATCTACTAGAAAGGAGGTATTAGTGTTATTAAAAGCGATAAGTGCACCAAGGCGCCAAGGTCTCCCGAGGCCTTAGGAGCAAGGCAAGGCGCGGGTTTCATCAAAGTAAGGCGCACCATGGCAGATTAAAATAATATAATTTAATATGAGGCATATAAGCAAATAACTAACTGGTATAATATAAACAAAATGAAACATTGAACATTTTAAAAAATAAATACCAACAAATATTGTTATTTTAACATAGACAAATGAATAATATTCCAAAGTTCAACATAAAACACGAATATCCATGATCTAAAGGTCAACTAACAACAATATTTCAAGTTTAAGCATGCATCTCAAAACATCAACAAATTAAACCAACAAAACATCAAGTCTTTGCTTCCATTTATTCAATGAGGATCTAACAATCGTCATCCTCAATATCAACAGCACGCAACTCATAATCTTCTTCTTCATCATTGGATTTGTATCCTTCTACATCTTCCCCTTCAGCTCCTCTGAATCTGTCTCTTCCTCATCTATCAGTTGACGTCCATGTAAGAAATGGTTTTTAAAAAAACAGATTTTTCCTCAACTTTGGTTTAATTTTTATGTGGAACCCATGCGCCAAAGTTGGCAGGTCTAAGTGGTAACGCGTTCTATGTCGCGTTATGATTCGCGTAGTATATTTGGTTGCTCAAAACCATTATCGGGTGAATGAAAAATTGAAACCAAAGTGAGCTCCATGGAAATGATGTTTTTGGTGAAATTTCCATTAAGGTTTGAAATAAGACTTGTCCCACATTGCTTTGGGAGGCAACCTTGGTGTGAGTTTATAAGGCTTGGATTTGGAACTTAGGGTAGGCCCCAAGGAGCACTCAAGTTTTGTAGAATGGGAGGTTATGAGCATAGTGGTCTTGGGCCAAAAATATTTGAATTTATTTTTATTTTTTGGAAAATAAAATATGTCCAAAAATTATTTTTTCTCTTCAAACAGATTTATATTTGTTCAAGTTCAAACCCAACAGGTTCCTATCTGTTTGAAATAAAACCAAACAAATTCAGTTTTTGTTCAAAATTCAAATCCAAACAGTGCATTACCTGTCCAAACAGTGCCTTGCCTGTTCAAACAATGTTGAACATGTATTATACCTGTTCAAATAGGTATTATACCTGTTCAATTCAAACCGAACAGCCACTATTGCACCTATAAATAGACAAGTCCCTCATTTGGTTTTTCACTCTAATTTTCGTCCTCAATTCTGCTTTGCTCTCTCTACGTTTTGCTGCTTTATTTTCCTATAAGAAAGAGTGTAAACACAAAGTGCGTTCCTTGTGCAAATAGTTTGTAGTGCTGCTACTATTCATTGTTGATCATTTTATCTTGGGAGATAGACGTCCACGATCTGAAAGCACCGTGAAGAGGACGAATCTGTCTTAAGGACACAGTGTTAAACATTGGACTTGATCAAAAAATTTGTTCGATAAATTATTAAGGTAAGTAATTAATTTACTTTCTGTTTATTTATTTTTATCAGATTCTGATTTTGTTTTTATAACAAAATAATAATCTGTTGTGTTATTTTATTTTATATACTATTTTGATTTTTGTAATCAAACAGTTTCTCTCCTTTCTTTAATTCTTCGAATACAGTGAAGATTGTCCAACAATCTGTCACGACGCAAACCCGCCCCCATAGGTTTAGCGTCATGACCGGCCAATAACTCGAAATTACCAAAGGCCTGCTTATCAATAATACAATAATAGGGAGCAGAAGCTTGTAAATAATAAAATATAACGTCCAATGAGCTGTGAGGACTAATATATAACAAAACAACTTTCATATATGTATATACACATCAATCCAAGCATCAAGCTTATGTACAAAAATACAACATAATTAGGGATTAAATCCCATTAACAAAACCAATCTTAACTTCAGATATGAAAACATTCAGCACTAGTCTCAGTAACGTTCAAAACAAAATAGTGAACTCTAAACCACCCATGAAACTTAAAGCTATTAGAAATAGTTGGAAAAATTTTGGGTAAAACCAGAATTTTTTCCTAAGTTTGGTCTATTTTTTAGGTGGGCCACATGCGTCGATTTTCGCAGGTCAAAGTGGTAACGCATTCTATGCCGCGTTGTGATTCACATGGTATATTTGGTTGCTCAAAACCATTATCGAGTGAATGGGAAATTAAAGCCAAAGTGTGCTCCATGAAAATGGAGTTTTTGTGGAAAATCCTTAAAGGTTGAAAAATGGCTTGTCCCACATTGATTTGGTGGGAAGTTTTGAATGGATTTATAAGGCATGGGATTGGAACTTGGGGTGTGCCCCAAGGGGTACCCAAGTTTTGTAAAGAGAGAGGTTATGGGCTAGACCCATTGGACCCAAAAATCACCACGCGCGCGCGCCGCCGCCGCCGCCATTCGGGCTAGGCTTGGGTGCGTGGTGTGTGGTTGGGCTTGGTCGGCCCAATGCTAATCTTTTTGGGCCAAAAACATTTGAATTTAAATTTTATTTTTTGAAATAAAATCTGTCCAAATTTCTGTCCAGATTAATTTCAATTTTTGAATTCAAAGTGTTGCACCTCTCCAGAATTTTGTACAGGTTTTAGACAGATCCGAATCTGTCCAAATTCAAACCCAAAACCGTTTTTATCTGTCAAACAGATTCAAACTAGATTCGGTTTTCTTTTCAAAATTCAATTTGAACAGGTGCAGTATTGTAGACACCCCATTTTTGACCGACCTTAAGACTCAGACGTCACCGATTGAGTGCTCGGTGATGTTGCATATTGTGCTCGTTCAGAAGTCTCAGAGTCGCGGCCGTGCGCCCTGCCTCCGGACTTCCGAACCCTCTTCTGCACCTTGTCTCGGTTTGCGAACCAGACTCGATTTTCTCTGTTTTCTTTCCTGAGGGGAGGGAGAGGTCCCGTAGACCATCTCTCAGTGGCCGTGGGCTACATTTCGTGGCTGTAGGCCATTTTGCCAATTTCGGAGCCCGGTTCCCGGTTTTCGGAGCCGTCAGGCCATGTGTCTCGGTTCGGGACCACCCAACCATCTCCGATTCCTCCGGTTCTTGGCATGCATCTCATTTACTCCCTAACAAGGGACACCGGGGTCTTAGATACCCACTTCGTGGCCAAACACCACTTTCGGTGCTTAACGGCCGGTTTTCGGGTCCCGAACCTCGCGGTTTGGCCCCCGACCATTCGTTTTGCATCGGTTTTTGTTCATTCTTGGCAGGTACCTCTGTTTCATCATAACGAGGGACACTGGGGTCTTAGATACCCACTTCGTGGCCAAACACCACTTTCGGTGCTTAACGGCCGGTTTTCGGGACCTCGAACTGCGTGTTTTGGTCCCCGAGCATTCGTTTTGCATCGGTTTTGTTCATTTTTGGCAGGTACCTCTTTTTATCATAAGGAAGATCACTGGAGGGTGGGAGGCTAGTAATTGTCCAAGCAACCAGTTATGCTCTTCCGGCGCCCCCCGGCGCCCGTTTTTCTCACTT